>PVIY010058301.1:0-12514 GCA_004026745.1 Myrmecophaga tridactyla | reverse complement strand
CTGGATTTTGCTACAGCTAGCCCTGCTGGAGGAACTGCAAACACTTTTGTCTTTGATCCAAACTTTGAGTCCTCTTTCATTCTCCAAGTAGAACTGTATGTAGAGATTGTGTTACCTCCTCCTCAGTTTCTAACTACGGTTAAATCTACCCCCTGCTCACCACCTTACAGCTTCTTCTTTGGTACAGCCCCTATTTCCACGTCTCTAAGACAATTACCATAGTCTCCCAACTGTTCTTGAAGCTTCCAGCTTTGATCCCTTCCAATCCATGTTATACACTATAGCTGAGGCCTTTCTAAAATGCAGTTAATCACCACTTAAACCCATCAGCACTCCAAGTTGCCTCAGAGTGAAGTCACCGCCCCTTACCTTGGCCTGCAAGTCCCCCACGGTCTGTTCTTCCCCAGTCCCCCAGCCTCATCTCTCTTTCTCCAGCTCACTTTCCATATTCCCATCAAACCAGCCTACATGCAGTTCTGATTCATTATAGCTTCTATCATCCTTGCTTATCTTGCTCCTTTGCCTAGAACACCCTTTTCCAAGTAGATCACCTGTAAAATATGTCATCTTTTAACACTCAAAAGAAAGTCCCATCCTCTTTGAAGCTTCTCCTGGCCCTCCGTGTAGAGCCAACCCTAGTGAACTCTGTTCGTAATCAGAGTTCCTATGGTGGGTAAAGCTCTCATCTGTTTCACATCTTTCTCTCCCTGATAGACTGTAAGCTCTTTGGGGGCAGAACCATGGCTTATTTGCTTTCGTGTGGTACCATCCCTGGCATATTGCAAGGCTGAATAAATGAATGCATGAGTGGAAGGAAGGAACAGAAGGAGGAAGGAGAAGGAAAAAGGAGTAAACTCCATATTGTTAAGGTGGGGCCAATTCTGGCTTTCTGTCTTAGTGCTTTGGCCTCCTGGGAGTGAATGGTGCTGGCAAAACAACCACATTCAAGATGCTTACTGGGGACACCACAGTGACCTCAGGTGATGCCACCGTGGCAGGCAAGAGGTGAGTGTCCTACTCTGCTTCTTACAGGGCCTGGGCCATTGCCCTGCTCCAGGGGCACAGGTAGGGTGATCACCAGACCCCGTATCTGAAGGGAACTCTGAGGTCCTGAGAGATCTGTGTAGAGAAATGTACCTCCTGGAGAGCATGATCCAAAAAATTCCAAGACATAGACTTTGGAAAAAATGAACTGAAGTGCAATTATTAAGCGTATTCTCCTTTCTTAGAAAGTTTGGGGAAGCACTAAGTCACTAGTTCTTAATCTTTTAAAAGTCATGGACTCCTTTGAGTGTCTGATGAACATTTGCATCCTCTTCCAGAAAAAACACTGTTGCTCCCCATTATCCATGGAAGTTGAAAACAGTTTCAAGGAATTTATTGAGCTTGAAGCACATTCATGATCCCGCAGCAATTCCTGAGTCCCAGGTTAAAAACCCCTGTGATGAAGCATCTTTCCTTTGGCTCAAACTTCTAGATGGAAATGGGCTAAAGGGCACTTGTAAGCCCTTATCTGCATGGCTTCTTCTGTGCTGGTGCTTGGCATTGCCAAGCCAAGGACTATAAAAGGAAAACAGACATGTGCCCTTGGATTTGGGGATGGGGAGACGGTGACTAATGACTGCACTGTGTAATAAGGCATGTTTGACCAACTAGTCCTCTAAGGAACAGGACGGAGAGGACAAACTCTTGCTTGTCTGCCTCTTTCCTTGCTGCTCCTTAAACAGTAATGTTTGTACACATTAGATGTGTCCAGAAGCCCCTGCCCTGTTTTTTAAGTGGGTCAAGCACTTCTGACATGGCATCTTCTTGACTGGGCCTCCTTGCCTCACCCGAGGGCCACTGTTTGCATGGCATAATGCCCCTGGGGCAGAGGGAGTCCTAAGCATTTTTCACTGGCCCAGACAGTATGGAATTGCTTCCCTGGCCAGAGAGTTTGGCAGAGGTAGAAGCAGGCCATGGCTGGGTCTGTTTCACCTGCAGATCCAGCATAGCCTGCAGCCCAGCAGGTGACTTCATGATGGTAGCAGAATGAGTCGTGGTGGGACAGGAATGAGATGCAACAGGAGTTTACCATGAGACATCAAGCCATAATCCAAATGAGACACAAGTCCAATGTCCAGAAGATAAAACTGAGCTGGACTAGAAGCTAGGAAAAAGCTATAGGTTTAAGTCACAGGATTGGGAGTGTCTGGTGGGGTAACTCTTCTGAATTTGGCAAAGAAGCCTCCTTGCTTCTCTGGGTGGGGTGCCCAGTCATATGTGAGGTAGCTTTTGTCACAGTGGGGACTACATGGCCTCTCTTTTCCCCAACCTATTACATGCAGCCTTTAGTCATAGGCCCTAAGCTGGGGAGGTTAGACCACATAGTCTGTGGACAGTTTTTTCCCTCTTAAAGCAATATATTTTCTAGTGGTAGAGAGTGTGTTAGTTAAAAGGAATTGAAAGTACCCAATCCACTCCCTCCCTGCTCCCCACCTGACTCCTGCTCTGCGTGATCTGATTAATTCCCCTTTCATCTACTGTATCTGCCAACAAATAAGAATGGAAAAGTTTACTTTTGTTGAGAGACACATATCTTCTCTAGCTACTCCTTAAATGTCTGAAAAGGAGAAAAATCAGGATTATTTTCATAAACCTGGTTTCCCCTTTGTTTTTAAACTTGCATGTGAGGTGAGCCAATAAAAAAACAAAGATGACTTGGGTAATAGGTATTCAATTTATCCTAGTCTTGAAAACTGGGAAGGATCTGACTGGATGCAAAACTCAGGACTCCTGAAGCTCACCAGTTTCTAACCAAAAGGCCCCTGCTTAGATTCCCAAAAGTTGTGACATTTCTCAAGCAAAGTAGGAGAAAAGACAGCTCCTTTAGTCTGTTGGCAGAAGTTTTTCCTGCCCTAGCTCTTTAGTAACCCCTCTGTGAAGGAGACTCATTAATTGTTTTTCTCTTCTTGCAGTATTTTAACCAGTATTTCTGATGCCCATCAAAATATGGGCTATTGTCCTCAGTTTGATGCAATCGATGACCTGCTCACAGGGCGAGAACATCTTTACCTTTATGCCCGGCTTCGAGGTGTACCAGCAGAGGAAATTGAGAGGGTAAAGACTGGTTTGCTGTGGCCACTTTGGAGTTTGGTAAACCATAAGCCTGTTACATAAAAGAAAATTCATCTAGAATCACTGTCCATTCATTTATTCAACAAATGTTTACTGAATGTGTACTATGTGCCCAGTACTATTCTAGGAGCTAAGGATATCGCAGTGAAAAAATAGGCCAAAAAAAAAAAATCCCACTCTCATATCTAAAAACTATGTGCATTTACCTTTAGACCAAGCAATCCCAAGCAATACCACTTCCAACATTACAAAATGCAGAGGTTATTCACTGCATTTGTAATTGCAAAATATTGGAAACTAAATATTCAAGTATGGTATATTGGTTGAATAATTTATGGAACATAAAAACAATGCAGTCTTATGCAGCTGTAAAAAAGAATGTGGATGATCTCTATGAACTGATACAGAGCTATTTCCAAGAGATATTGTTAAGGGAAACAAGCAAAGTTGAAACAAGTGTATGTGGAATGCTTCTTTTTATGTAAGAAAGAAGGAAAAATAAGAAGAATATACATACTTGTATCTGCTTATCTTTACAAATAGAAATACAGGAAAAATAAACCAGAAAACAATGAATTTGATGATGTATAAGAGAGAAATGAGGCAAAAGGGAGATGGGAGAAGATAATACTTCTCTGCAGTTAGTTTTTTCATATAGTTCAGACTTTTGGAAGCATGTTAATGTTCTACATATTAAAAAAATTAAATTATTAAGTATGGGAAGGGGGTGAAAACAAGAACAAACACAAAACCTAACCACTTCGAGCAAAGTGTAACAAAATAACCCAGTCAAATGAATACCACAATCACACTGAAAGAGAAAAGAAAGAACTAATACAAATAAGGGATGGATACAGTATTTGACTATACCCTCAGGCTAGTGCAAGGTGGGATATGCAGAGGGAACTATAGACAAATTCTGAGATCTTGTTAGTATATTTGTTTTTTACAGTGTTATCAGCAAAGCAATCCTAAAACCACTTTACATGTGTTATAAGATTGAGCAAATGGGTAAATTGTTGATGTTGGAAGCCAGAATTTTCACACCAGGAGAAGGAATAAGCAATTTTGGAAGGCGGGGGGAGGCAAGAAAGAACCTCTTAGAGATGGGTTAGAATGGGAGAAACCACTGTGAACTCATGGTTTCTAAAATATTTATATATATTGTGTTTGTGCATGATGTAGATATGCTCATATATATTACACATAGGATGTATATGTATATGCACATATGTATGTTTGCGTATGCATACATTTATATGCATGTATATATTTCTTATCTTGGTCCTCTGAAAGGGCACAAGAAGCAAAGATATCCCAATAGCAATGAGCACACTCAGTACCCAAATTTTGGACTCTAACATCATTCCCTATGTAAAGAAACCATGGCTCCTCAGATAAATGACTGATTATAGCACTGGGCCAACACAGATATAAAATGAGCTAAAACATCTTATTATGCCAGAAATTTTAGGCTTAATTTTCATATATGTGTGTGTATATATATATATGCCATGTCACAAGAACATAGAAACCAGTCTGAGGAAGCTCCCAATGGCCAACTATGGGACAGTTTGCACATCAACATAATTAAACACCATGTTGAATTATGAATCATTGGGAAAAAAATAGGAATTCATAAGCCCATTCATTTCATAAATAGATAAATGAACAGAAGAGAAGGAAGTTTCCTTGATATAATTAAATGCTGAGAGTCAACTTATAGTGTGTGAAAGAAGTTTTAGAGTTGATAAATCAGCATTTTGCAGCCATCATAGTAAAAAGGGATAAATCAAGTAGCATGAATGTGTGCTAAATTGAAGGGATATTTTTTATGAGCAGCAGGATATCTGTATGGTTTAAAAGTGTCTCCCCACAAATGTCTTGTTAGTCGCCAGGGGAAAACATAATA
This sequence comes from Myrmecophaga tridactyla, assembly GCA_004026745.1. Lineage (NCBI taxonomy): Eukaryota > Metazoa > Chordata > Mammalia > Pilosa > Myrmecophagidae > Myrmecophaga > Myrmecophaga tridactyla. Next base: position 7,485 of record PVIY010058301.1, on the reverse strand, counting down.
AAAATACAATCAAGAAATTAGATGACAGTTTGACTGGGTTGTGAAAATTAACATCACCAGTGAGGAGCAGAGGGATATCTCATGCCTCCAGATGTGATATCTGGAGAAGGACACAATTTCACCCACATAGTATTCTGATTGGGAATGTGTGACCTGACTCTTATCATGAGGAGACAACTCCAAATGAGGAACATTCTATTAAAGCTGACACCATATTGTTCAAAAATATCAAGGCATAAAAGACAAAGAAAGGTTATAGAAATGTTCCTGATTACAGAAGGCTAAATGGACATAATGACTGAATAATACCTGACACTAGACTGCATTCTATAGTGGAGATAAAAAAGTTATGAAGAAAATTATTGGGCCAATTGACAAAACCAAACTATTAATGGTAGATTAAAGTCTCATAATAATGTTAGTTTTACTGATGTCAGTAACTGTATTATGATTATTTAAGAGATTATCTCTTTTCCTAGGAAATACACACTGAAGTATTTAGGAGTGAAAGGCCATGATGTATAACTTATCCTCAAATGGATCAGAAAGAAAACTGTGTGTGTGTGTGTGTATGTGTGTGTGTGTGTATGTGAAAGAGAGAGAAAGAAGGGGTGTATGGGAATGTTATTTGTGCTATTCTTACTGTTCTTAACATTTCTGTAGGTTTGAAACAATTTCCAAATAAAACATTTTTTAAAATTAATAAAATCCCTACCTTTGTGGAGTTACATTCTAGTGGGAGAGACAGACAATAAATGGATAAATAGTAAAATATATAGTTTATTAGAGAGTGAAAAGTCCTTAGGAGAAAAATTAAGCAGGGAAGAATTGTTGGGGTGGAGTTTGCACTTTTAGGTAAAGTGGCCCAGGAACAGCCTCACAGAAGAGGCGATTTTTGAGTGAAGACCTAAAGGAGGTGAGAAAGTGAGCCATATGGACGTTAGGGGAAGAACATTCCATGTAAAGGGTACAATAGGTAACAAAGCCTGGTGGGCTTGTCTCCATTGAATTTATTCACACACAAACACACACACACACAAACACACACACCTGTTATTCTCTATCATAGTTTCCTGTTGAGTTCCTTCAAAGCACTGTCATAATCTAATTATTCTGTTTATTTTGATTTTCTATCACTGCACCCTCCCCAAGTGTCAGTAGAGAGGCAATGGCTATATTTGCCATTCTAAACAGTGCCTGGATCATAGAAGGTACTCAGTATTTGTTAGATGCTGAAATGAACGCTGGGACCTCCCACATTGAGTGGTGCTTACTGATTGCAACAGCAGCCTTTCTTTTCCCACCCCAGGTTCCAGTGAATTGGCTTTGATTCTGCTGTTTAAGAAAGTATAGGAAAGGCAGCTGCCATCTTGACTTCTTGTCCCTTCATAAGTCCAAAACACAAGACCTCAGGTGTGGTCATCTTGAGGTGTGGAATTAACAGGTGTGGGACCCACCATCTTCTCAACCGGCCCTAGGACTCTGCTTCCATCCCTAGTCATAGTTTGAGACAATGGTGAGAAGAGCTGTTTTGCTCTTTACAAGGCTGAAGGACAGATGCCAAAGGGCTGCACCAACGGGTAATGAACTGGCTGAGCCCCACTGGGCTTGAAGGCAGAGTGGAAAGGAGCCTGAGGTAGAGGATGTAAGCCAGTAGGTGACCTGTTTCAGCCCACCTGAGTCTTATCATCCTGGTGGTGTGAGATGAGAAGCTGAGGCTTTGGCTTGGTGGAGGCTTGGGTCATTTGCTTGTTTACCTTCCCCAAACAGGATTTCTTTTTCTCCCCCAGGTCACAAATTGGAGTATCCAGAGCCTAGGCCTCTCACTCTGTGCGGACTGCTTGGCTGGCACCTACAGTGGGGGCAATAAGCGAAAACTCTCCACAGCCATTGCGCTGATTGGCAGCCCACTGCTGGTGCTGCTGGTGAGGGGCCCCAAGACCTGTGGGCACTGGAGACCCCACGAGCTTAAGCCAAGAGCAGTATCTTTGTGGTTGGGAAAATAACTTCTGTACCAGCACATGTAGAAAATGCAGTGGTTTGTTTCTAGTCTTGACTGTTTTCTATTGCTCATTTTTTAGTAAATCAGCCAGTTTTGGGATCATAGCTTGTCTCTGTTTCCTAGGGCTGCCATGACAAAATACCACAAACTGGTACCTTTTAAAAAAGCAGGAATTCATTGACTCCATAGTTCTGGAAGTCAGAAGTCCAACATGAAGGTGTCAGCAGGGTCATGTTTCAATCAAAGTCCCTAGGACTTTGTTCCCTGCCCTTTCTAGCTCCTGGTAGTTTGTTAGCAATCCACGGTGTTCTCTGCCTAGTTGTCACATGGCACTCTCCTCCATCTCTGTCTGCGTCCAATTTTCTCTTCTTACAAGGACACCAGTCATATTGGATTAGGGTCTATGTTCATCCAGTTTGGCCTCATCTTAACATATTCAAAGATCCTGTTTCCAGATAGGATCACATCCACAGGACTGAGGGTTAGGACTCAAACATAGCTTTTGGGGGGATACAATTCAATTCATAACACAGTTCTTGGATGAAACTGAAGCCACACATATTGCCACTGTGACAGTCTGGGTCACAGGACTGGAAGGGAAGCCCAAATTCAACTGGACCACCTCCCTGTCTCCTTACAAATATATTTATAATTACTTTCTTCTTTTAAGGATAATTTGCATTGCCTTTGTCAACTTTAACCCACTCACGGGCTGAAACATGTCTAGAAGTGTGCATTGTGTCTCCTTACTCTTCTTATCCAGCCTCCCGCCTTCCCTCCCCTGCACCTGGGAACCCTTTGTCCCATCCCACTGCGGAGTGGCTGTGTGTATTGTCTGTCAGTTCATTTTCCTGAAAGACCAGAGCTTCTCAGAGGGAGTCAGCCAAGGGACAATGCAGTAACCAGGAGAGGCCAGTCCAACCCCACAGCCCCTCTGCCCTTTCTCCCACCCTGCAGGATGAGCCCACCACAGGGATGGACCCCCAGGCACGCCGCATGCTGTGGAACACCATCATGAGCATCATCAAGGAAGGGAGAGCCGTGGTCCTCACATCCCACAGGCAAGAGCTTCCCAGGGGCTCAGGCAGAATGGGTAGGGGTCCTCCCCCACTCCCTCACCCCCTCTCTCTTACCTGTAGCATGGAAGAATGTGAGGCCCTGTGTACCCGGCTGGCCATCATGGTGAAGGGTGCCTTCCAGTGTCTGGGCACCATTCAGCACCTCAAGTACAGGTAAGGAGATGGCAGGGGCACACCTGTATTACCTCCGGTGGGGCTTGGCCAGGCCCTGTGCTCTCTGCTGACACCTGGGAGGGCCCTTGGTAAAAGGATATTTCACCCCTGATTTCTTGAGCAACTGCAGCTTGAAAACTGCATAGATGTCTGCAAGGACCTGTGAGGTGATCAGGCCTGTCTCAGCAGCTTCCTGTGGCCAGCTGCTAGGGAAGTGGATGTGCCCCCTCTTTTCCCTCCAACTCCTCAATATCCCTGTGGTAGAGCAGGTGAGAGGAGTGTTTCTGTGTGGAGGGACAGTCACTTTCCCAGAGCTAAACAGTGAAAAGTATCTCACTCTAAAGGAGGGGGACAACACTAGATCATGGAGAGCACTGAAATAAACTAGAACTGACGTAGTATACCCAGATATAAGCTTGTGCTGGGGGCAGCTGGCTATGCACACCCTCTCTGCCAGACCGTTCTTCATGCTGACCAGCTGTGAGTGGATGAGAGAAAAAACAATAGTCCTGATTCTAGCTTCTGGAAGCTTCCTCCTGCAAGTGCTGCCCTCCCAAACCTTTGCTTCCACCTGCAATCAGTGCATGAAGTCCCAGTCAGCCATTGCCACCACTGAGTGTGCATTGACCCCACAAGTCTTTACCAGTCAGCCTGTGATCACCCCATGGGGCTAAATGTCACCTTTGACTTCAGCAGGTTTGTTTGCAACTACATCTCAAAGATATTTAGACTCCTAAAAACTGGTATGAAACCGTATCTTGAGGAATTATCATGCATTTTTTTTCTCTTAGCTTTAAACATACACAAACTTTAATCCCTTGCTCTGGGGATTGCTTTAGACCCAACCACTAACAGAGGCCTGTGCTACACTGTGTGCAACCCCTAGGTTTGGAGATGGCTACATCGTCACCATGAAAATCAAATCTCCGAAGGACCTGCTTCCCGACCTGAATCCCGTGGAACAGTTCTTCCAGGGGAACTTCCCAGGCAGTGTGCAGAGGGAAAGGCACTACAACATGCTCCAGTTCCAGGTCTCCTCCTCTTCCCTGGCCAGGATCTTCCAGCTGCTCATTTCCCACAAGGACAGCTTGCTCATCGAGGAGTACTCAGTCACACAAACCACGCTGGACCAGGCAAGTCTGCCCAGGGCAGGCCAAATGCAGACCAGGGCCAAGGAAAAATAGGCCAGAATGCTCAAAGTGGGCTGGAACTGACACAAGAGGGATAATTTTTAACACCTGTCCTTCTATCCATTAGGGTAAAGGTTGGTATGTCAGAGATTGTTTTTTAACAATATTTTAATCATCAGCAAACTTCATTGATTTTTATCCATAATCTTTCTCCACTATGTGCTGTGATGTTTGATTTCATCTTTGATGGTTTGTGGAGGTGGCCTTTTTTACCCAATTCAAATTAATGCATGTGTCAGATTTACATACAATAAAATACACCCCTTCTAAGTGTACAGTGCAGTGAATTTTGATGAACGTGTGCTCACGTTTTGTTTTGTTTTTAATACACATCCCTTAAGACAGTCCAGTCAAGCAGGTGGAAACAGGCAGATCTCCACTTCCCCCCTTGAGGGGCTTGTTCATCAGCATCTTTTTGTCAGGCTTAAACAGATGAGTAATGGCCACCCTGTCTATTTTACATGAAGAACAGAAAACAGGACAACTACCTTTTACTTTTTAAAGTTTTTTTTTTAGAGAATTAGAAGGATCCTGCTGGATGAGAGCCTGCCTAGCCTTGGCCACTCCAAGCTCTGGTGTTCGAAGTCCTTTGACTCCTTTGTAGGGAACTTCCCTAGCTTAATTTAGGATTTTGAGAAACACTTCTCTTGTGGGCAGGCCACAGGCCACTCCAGCTGGGTTGTAGCTAACTGTGGAAGGAGGGTGGGTGGAGGGAGCAGTTTTTCAGGAAAACCCTACCGACTTGTGCTCTGCTCTTACCTCCAGGTATTTGTGAACTTTGCTAAACAGCAGACTGAAACTCACGACCTTCCTTTGCACCCTCGAGCTGCTGGAGCCAGCCATCAAACCAAGGTACTCTTCTCCTCTTTCACAGTCCATTCATTGAGGCAGATGCTCAGCTCAGGGAACCTAGCAGGTCCACTGCACCCAAGAGGCCCCAGGGCCCAGATATGCCTCCTGTAGAGAGCACCCATCACCACCATCTCTCCACCCCATCATGACATCATCATGTCCCTGCACGCCACATCCCACCAGGCCTCACTGGCTGTGTGCTGAAGGACTTCTCCATCGGTAGCTGTATAGGTTCCTTTTGTAATCAGGAAACTATATGGACTGTTTGGGAGAACATTTTTTGAAAGGAACATGTTTTTGCTTACAGTGAGAACACTTGAATTTTGAAGAAGCAAGAAAGGTAGGAAAGAATATTAAAACATTTTGGTATTGGGAAACTTGACATCTCTGGTCATGTTTACCTTTTTTTTTTTAATAAACAGTTTAATTGGAACTAAATACATGACACTACTGACAAATAGAATGTAAAGCATCATAAAATGTTTGGCTACCTTATTATTTGCATAGATTGTTTACAAGTGTGAATAATTTGAAGATTCATAAGATTTGAGTTAATAGTGTGGTTGTTAACATTTAAATTTTCATTGTGGTAACATATATAACGTAAAATTTGCCATTGTAACTATTTTAAGTGTACATTCAGTGGCATTAATTACTTTTATAATGTTGTGCTACCATCACCACCTTCCATTACTAAAACTTTTTCATTACCCAAAAAAGCATATGTTTGTGTATTAAGGGAAGGAAATTCACTGGTCCCTGAGCTCACAGTTCCAATGGTGGACACATTTGGTTAGACCAAGAATGATTGTTCCAGGGAGAGATCTCTCTCGTCTTTTTTTATTTTTTATTTTAACATTTGTTCCCCCTATTATTTATTTTTATTCCATATGTTCTACTCATCTGTTGACAAGGTAGATAAAAGGAGCATCAGGCACAAAGTTTTCACAATCACACAGTCACATTGTGAAAGCTATATCATTATACAGTCATCCTCAAGAAACATGGCGACTGGAACACAGCTCTACATTTTCAGGCAGTTCCCTCCAGCCTCTCCATTACATCTTGGTTAACAAGGTGATATCTACTTAATGTGTAAGAATAACCTCCAGGATAACCTCTCGATTCTGTTTGGAATCTCTCAGCCACTGACACTTTGTCTCATTTCACTCTTCCCCCTTTTGGTCGAGAAGGTTTTCTCAATCCCTTGATGCTGAATCTCAGCTCATTATGTGATTTCTGTCCCACGTTGCCAGGAAGATCCACACCCCTGGGAGTCATGTCCCATGTAGACAGGGGGAGGGTGGTGAGTTTGCTTGCTGTGTTGGCTGGAGAGAGAGGCCACATCTGAGCAACAAAAGAGGTTCTCTTGGGGGTGACTCTTAGGCCAAACTTCAAGTAGGCTTGACCTGTCCCCTGTGGGGTTAAGTTTCATATGAACAAACCCCAAAACTGGGGGCTCAGCCTATAGCTTTGGTTGCCCACACTGCTTATGAGAATATCAAGAATTCAACTTGGGGAAGTTGAGTATTCCCCCGTTCTCACCATTCCCCGAAGGGGACTTTGCAAATAATTTCCACTCACTGATCAGATCACTCTGGGATTCATCAGGGCATCACCTGGACAAACGAACAAAATCTCATGCCCTGTGCAAAGTTCCATGTACTTAAGGTGTTCAACCAACTATCTACATAACTTATATTAGGAGATGCACTAGTCAAAGTATAAATTTGTACCAAATAAACATTTTTTGCTTTAGTCTTACACATAAGTTGAAATTTTAAAATATTAATTACCATCTATTTTCAGCACACTGCAGTAATGACATTCTTTTGTTCTTCCTCGTGCAAAAAATTTTAATTTGTACATTTAGTCTCTATTATTATACACTGTAGGCATTCCTAGATTATACCATCTCAGTCTTTATCATCTCTTTCTTTGTGATTTCATTAATGCCTCAGCCCTCCTCCCTCTATCATTCTCATATGCAGCTTCATTCAGTGTTTTAATATAATTTTATTACAGTTAGGTAATATTGTGCTGTCCATTTCTGAGTTTTTATATTCAGTCCTGTTGCACAATCTGTATCCCTTCAGCTCCAATTACCCAATATCTTACCCTATTTCTATCTCCTGATGGTCTCTGTTACCAAGGAAATATTCCAAGTTTATTCACTAATGTCAGTTCATATCAGTGAGACCATACAGTA
>PVIY010058300.1:0-12526 GCA_004026745.1 Myrmecophaga tridactyla | reverse complement strand
GAAAGCTGTATCATTGTTCAGTCATCATCAAGAAACATGGCTACTGGAACACAGCTCTACATTTTCAGGCAGTTCCCTCCAGCCTCTCTGCTACATCTTGAGCAACAAGGTGATATCTACTTAATGCATAAGAATAACCTCCAGGATAACCTCTCGACTCTGTTTGGAATCTCTCCGCCATTGACACTTAGTCTCATTTTCACTCAGCATTTATTGATATGTGCCAGTCATGTGTTAAGAAAAAGGGATGCAGTTTAAAAACTTGGTTTGTTCCTTTTAGAACTTCACACTTTAGCAGAAAAAGACAGATATGAAAAATAATAATTACAGTGAAATGTGAAATATGTCATATTAAAAGGAGATCTATGGTTTAAAAGCAAAATATTAGAAAAAGTGATTAACTCTTAGGGTAGGTTCTTGAGTGTTTGAGAACACGACAGTGATACAGAGTTCTGAGAGGGTTTTAAAGGGTGAATAGGGCTTTGCTGTTCATGAGGTAAAGGACATGGCAGAAGAAGAGAATAAAAAACTTGAACTCTAAAGTTGAGAAAATATTTCTATGTTTACAGTGAGTTAGGAAAAGAATTATTCCATAGATGACTCCAGAGGCATAATTAAAAAGCACACACCCTTGTGAGTTTAGAATCCTGTTTCTGCTAGTATGAGGCAGTGCAATGAGTAGATAACAGGGCAGAATCTGGTTCCTGACTGCTGGGGTTCATAGTTCCCCTCCACTATTTATTAGCTGTGTGACTTTAGGCAAGTTACTTAGCCTCTTTGTATCTCAGTTTCTTCATCTGTGAAGTGAAGGTAATAGTCCCTACCTCAAAATATCACGTAATGTTTGTCATGTGGAGTGGATGTAAGAATGAGTAACAGTGTAAAGGGCTCTGAATAATATTTAAATATTCAATAGGTTAGCAACTGCTATTCTTTTTTTTCTTTAATTTTTTTTTATTCTGAAATATGACATATATACATAAAAGCAAAAATTTCAAAGTACATTTTAACAAGTAGTTATAGAATAGATTTCAAAGTTTGGTATGGGTTACAGTTCCATTTTCAGGTTTTTCCTTCCAGATACTCCAAGACACAGGAGACTAAAATGAAATACCAATATAATGATTCAGTAGACCTGCTCATTTGTTAAATCCTGAACTCTCTGTTATAACTCCTCCTTCTCCTCTGATCCTTTTTCCAATCTTTAGGAATATTTGGGTTATAACTTTTCTTCATGTTTAAAGGGAGTGTTGACAATATGGGCTGGGGGATGGAACTGGTTGATGTTCTTGGAGAGACTGGTACCTCTAGTTTTCAGGACTTCTCTGGCCTAGGAATGATCTGAAGGTTTTAGTTTTCTGAAAAGTAAACTTAGTGCATGCAACTTTTGTAGGATTTCAGAGAGAGCCCTTGGTGTTCTTCAGGGTTAACAGGAACGATGTGGTTTGGGGATTGGCATACCATGGCAATGAGCAATATCTAGCTAAAGCTTGCATAAATGTAGCGTCTAGAACAGTCTCTCCACTCTACTTGAACTCTCTTAGCCACTGGTAACTTATTTTGTTAGATTTCTTTCCCCCTTTTTGGTCAGGAAGACATTGTCAACCCCTTGGTGCCAGGGCCAGGCTCAGCCCTGGGAGTCATGTACCATGTTATCAGGGAGACTCACAACCCTGGACTTCATATACCACAAAAGGGGAAGGATAACGATTTTCCCTGCTGAGTTGGGCTTAGAGAGAGAGTGGCCACATCTGAGCAACAAAAGAGGTTCTCTGGAAGTAACTCTTAAGCATAATTATAGGTAGGCTTAGCTTCTCTGCTACAGAAATAAGTTTCATAAGAACAAGCATCAAGACCAAGGGCTTGCAAACACCCCTGAAGAGAGGGATAGAAAGATCAAAGGTGATGATGGAGTTATACAGTGAAGATAGGATTTAACAAATGAATATGATGGCTGAATCATTAAATTGATATCCTGGTGGCTGAATCATTAAATTGATATCTCTTTTAGTCTCCAGTATCTTAGAGCAGCTACAAGTAAAAACCTAAAATTGTGGAATTGTAACCCATGTCAAACTCTGAAATATGTTCTAAAACTAATTGTGGTGCTGTGTTTTGAAATTTACTGCTTTTTGTACATATATTATTTATCACAAAAAAGAGAAAAAAGTCAATTGTGGTGATAAAAAAATATTTAGGCCTTCTAGCCTCCTATATTCTGGAGCAGCTACAGGGAAAAATCTGAGATGATCATATGGTAACCCATGACAAACTCTGGGATCTGCCCTGTAACTACTTGTTGAAGAGTGCTTTGAAAACTCTTGCTTTTTTATTTCTTTGCTTTGTATATATATATTATACTGTAAAATAAAAAAGTTAAAAAAAATGTCAAAGTCTTGGCCTATTAACTTGGGAGTCCCTAGGGCAACTGTTTTTTTTACATGGGCAGGCACCAGGAATCAAACCCGGGTCCTCGGGCACAGCAGGCAAGTGTTCTTACCTGCTGAGCCACTGTGGCCCGCACTTTAGGGCAACTGTTATTCTTAAAGAATAGAAAAACAGAGACCCTTAGTCTTACGCCTGAATGTCATTTAGCCTTTCTAGCCTCAAGTTTCTCACCTGTAAAATGGAAGTAATATCAAGATTGTAAAATCCACAGGATTGCAGAGCAAAACGGACAACTAATGGATTTTTGAAGTTCATATAGACATAAGGTAAAGCAACAATATTTAGGGAAAGAAAATGAATTTGCCTATTTAATCACATAGTGCACATATATTTTATACCATCTGAAAAAGTTCAATGTGACCTAAAGCAAGATTGTTTCCCTAAACATACAAATCAATGAACTGAGATACAAGGATGAAGAATCATGCCTGATATAAAGAAATGGGAGAAGTAAAGTGCAACAGAATATCCAGAAGTATATAAAATTTGGAATAATTTGAGTTTTCCTCTTTGGAAAGAGGAAAAGCAGAAAAGGATATAAAATGGTCTTCCTGAAATTTCTGACAGAAGATACTTGTGGTAAACTGTCCTTGAAGATGAAAGATAATCCTAAAATAAGAAAGAGCAAAGAGCCAGGCAACCCTGCATGTATAAATCTACAGCCATTTATTAAGGACCCCGGAGCACTGAACCAAACATTGTAGAAGAAACCACAAGAAAATAAGGCATGCTATTTGTTCTCAAGGAAATAAAGTTTTATTGGAGAGATCACATCTATACATGGGGAAAAAAGATAAACTTAAAAAGAAAAAGATGAATCATGCCTGGAAATGGCAGTGGTTACCGGTGGGGAGAGAGAAGGATAAGGGGGGGTTCTGGAGCGGTGTGCAAGCGAGCCTAACTATAACTATAATTATTTTTTAAGGATCCATACTATATCATAATGGTAAAATTTTATTAAAATGGGTACTATTTCTATTCTCTATTCAAATCTATATTTAAGATATTTCATAGTAAAACAATTTAAAAATAAGTACATAATAATAATGAATCTCACATGGCTGATACCAGGAATGAGTGGTATTAGAAACACTGAGAAAATGGCCACTTCGGACTGCTGATGAGAGAAGATAAGAGAGACAAGAGAACAGAGGAGGTTATGAAGATGCGCAGGATTCTGATGCTAAGAAAGGAGGAAAAAGAAACCTGATCAAACCTAACAGCAAACCCTAGATAAAATAGTGATATGAAGTTGTTAGGTCCCTCTGGGGAGGTCTTCTAATATCTCAGAGAAGAGGCAGAGAGAGGCAGGAGAGGAAAAGAACAGATTATGCAGCACAGATGTTTCCTCTCTACATTGAGGGGACTTGGCCAAGGGAGGTAGCTCCTCTCTTAGAAAAGAAAACCTGAATGGTTAAGTTTTCACCTTCAGGAAATATACCCTGTGAAGGTAAGTTTTACATACAGAGATCGACAAATGGGCCTGTTGACTGGATAACCTTCAGAAATAATATGCAATATTTTGTGAATAGGTGCAATATTCCAAGGAAAGGGTCCATAACTCTTTTAATATTCTGAAAGGTTGTGTATGATCCCTAGAAGTTTAGGAACCACTGCTATCAAAGGAATACACTTCTAGGTTGAGAAAGACTCAAAACTTTTATCAATGACTGACTGATTCCTTCAGCTGATTGACTATCACTCCACGGCAAGAAGCCTCTTGAGAAGCAGGAGACAGCAACCTTTAGATCAAAAGAGGCAGATACTTTCATCCTGGATCTCCCAGAAACCATTAAACCCTTGTTTTAATCCTGTATCAACTTCAAAAAAGGAAGGTGGTACTGTCCTTCTATATCATTCTTCAGAAAAAGAGAAGAAATTCTATTCCATTTTGCCTATGGCTGGTGCTACCTCCTCAAGGGGATCAGAATAGAAACTGTATTTCATCATTACAAAGTTAAGAAAAAAGTTGACGCAGGGTCAGCATTGGAGTCCATGGTCACAAACCCCTGTTCAGCTCTCCAGTCATGTTGTCTTTCTGGTTTATATCTCCACATTTCTTGGAATTTGTAACCACCATTTAAATTAACTCTTAAGTACTCTGCACTTTGAGGTAAATTTGGTTGTGTGCAAAAACAACTTCAAAAGCTCAAGTCCTTACTCCTTTTTGGATCCTAAGCACCAAAAGATGTTCTGTCAGCTCCCACACTCTGGAATGTCTTCCCAGAAAGTGAGTGAAAATGCCATTTTTGCTTATTCTTATTTTTATTATAATTACTGATTAATGGCTTTTGGTTTTCTTACTTCTCACGTTTGCCCCTTTTCTTGGCAAGTTAGTTTTATTAAGCAGCAGAGCCAAATATAAAACAATGTAAAATTCAGCAACTGTTCAAATAATACTGCTTGGAATTAAAGCACAATTTTTTATTTGAGGATGGGCCAAATTCTTCAGAACAAAAAAAACAAAATATGGCTTCTTAGACATTTCTACAAGTTTATTATGATAGTGGAACTAATCAATAAATCCTTCCACATTATTTTAATTCCAGTTTCAAAACAAGCTACAAAATCACCTTAGTTAAAGTGATTAAGTTATTTAGTAGTCTTTCTTATCAGCTATGAGGCAGTGCTTGCAATTCATTTACAATAGAACCTCACAAAATGACTAAACAATTACAAAATTCTAGAAGAATGATTCCTAAGTGCACAAACACATTAAAAATCCTCCGTTCAGGCCCAGTTGCTATATAATTCTGAACACAGTGTGACCTTGCTTTCCTTAGAGACCCTTTGGAATTTGGCTCTTATTTCAGCCTTTTCTCTGCCAAGCATATAGAATGAATTAGGTGAAGCTCTGTTGCAAAACACACTCTACCCACAATGGTTTCCAATAGAAAGCTGAATGTTTTAAACCCAAAGCTTAGCATAAATATAAAAATGGTTCTGCTTTCAAAATTGAGTTTCACTTTCTTTTCTTCATGTGTTTGCCCCTTTTCCTCTTCACTTCTATTTTACTTCCCAGTGAGAGAATAAATAGGAAATCTAAAGTAACATTCTAAATGCATACTTGTAGTCTTTTAATTTCAGGTATTCATGCATTAAAGCAGCTTTTCAATCCATGTAAGCTGTGGAGGCTGAGAACAGAGCATGTAGAAGAAAGAACAAGGAGGGAGGGAGGGAGACCAAGTCTTAGCTCCACAATTCATTCACTAAAAAGAGTGACCTCAGGAAAGTTACTAAACTTGAATCTTGGATTCTTCATTGGTAAAACAGAGAAACAGCATCTACTTACAAAGGCCATGGCCCAGATTTGGTACTCAGTAAATAGTAGGGTACCTTTTCCCCTTTCCCATTTCAGAGCGTGTACTTCTCAGAAGTTTTTGCCTTTTTTAAGTAGACAATATGAAGAGAGCAACATTTAACTGGAAACAATGAAGCTCAAAAAGAGGGATTTTTGGCCTTTAGCACCTAAACCAGGGAGTGTTCTAGGGTAGCACCATGCTTTTCCAGTCGTGCCACTCAGTACGGTGATGAGGGCAATAGCTTAGAAGACAGAATGAAGAGTTCTAAATTTCTCATCTTCTAAACAAAATTAATTAAAAATTCCTACTTTAGATAACCAATTTCTAACTGTGGAAAAATTACAGACTCTGTGTAGACAGGATTTGTTGTATATTCTGGGTATATTTTAGAAAAACTGTGCAATTTAAATTATTTTAAATCTAATGATAATTGCCATATTTGTATCATGACAATTTTCTTCATTTGTTTAATAGTTAAGGTTGTCTGATGCTAAATTTGGACCACTTATCTAAATCTCAAATCAGTATCCTGGGATACTTTAAAGGGAGGATTTAAAAAAAGTTCTATAGAGCTGTGTTTATATGCCCAGCTCACTCTACACGTAGCTCACTCTACATAAAGTTATATTTGAAGAGATTATTCTTGCAGTCTATTCTTTCTATCTATAATATTTTCTATAAGTATCTGTGTTAGATTGCAGCATCTCCCCTCATAAACATGATTCGATTCCCTTTTTGTCCTGTTCAGGGATGCTAGAAGCCAGAACAATGCTACCAAACAGGATTTGTTTTCCACTCATGGGACAAACTCTTCTAGGAAGACATTATACACAAACATGTACATTTAGGTACACATAAAATAAATAAGTACAAGAAAACCTTAATATAAGCTAGTAAATTTTCTATTTAATAATATAAGCTAGTAAATTTTCTGATTTATGGTTGATTCTACTCTAAATACATGTGAAGCTCCTGCCTATACCTCTAGTAATTAAAGACCTAAAGTGTTAACACCCTTTCCAATAAAGAGATTCTTAAGTCATGAGAGTGTTTCTTTTTGGTTGCTTGAAATATAAATTTTTTCCCTGAGCATATCATTTTTTTAAAATCTGAGCTTCAGAACAAGTCCAAGTAATGCGTGTTCATGTTTCTTTCTCATTAAATGACTGTGAGCTTCTTGAGCAAAGAATTGACAACTCTGCATTCCTACCACCTGGCATAGTGCCATTCAAGAACCTTCTGCACACTGGGCAGTATATGTCTGTCTCTCTGGATTCAGCAGTGAACAATAAAGATATGATTCCTGGCTTCCCTAGTCTTATGCTTATACATGCATACCTCACTTTACTGCACTTCACATTATTGTGCTTTGTAGATACTGAGTTTTTCACAAATTGAAGGATTGTGGCAACCCTGAGTCAAACAAGTCTATTGTGCCATTTTTCCAACAGCATGTGCTCACTTCATGTCTCTAAGCCACATTTTGGTAATTCTTGTAATATTTCAAACACTTTCATTATTATTATATCTGCTGTGATGATCTGTGTTAAGTGATCTCTAATGTTATTATTGTGATTTGTGGTGCTATGAACCACACCTATATAAGACAGTGAACTTAATTGATAAATGCTGTCTGGGTTTTCATTGCTCCACTGACCTACCGTTCCCTGGTCTTTCTTCTTCTCCTCAGGCCTTCCCTATTCCTAGGCACAAGATTGAAATTAGGCCAGTGAAAGGGAGAATCACATGTCTTTCGCTTGAAATAAAAATCTATAAGTGATTGATCCTAGTAAGGAAGACTGATCAAAGCTGAGATAGGCCAAAAGCTAGGCCTCTTGTGCCAAACAGCCAAGTTGGGAAGGAAAAGGAAAAGTTCTTGAAGGAAATTAAAAGTGCTAACCTAATGAACATATGAATGATAAGAAAGCCAAACAGTCTTATTGCTGGTAGGAAGACAAATTTGAAGGTCTGGATAGAAGATAAAACCAGCCACAACATTCCCTTAAACCAAAGCCTAACCCAGAGCAAGGTCCTAACTATCTCCAATTCTATGAAAGCTGGGAGAGGTGAGAAAGCTGCAGAAGCAAGGTTTAATTTAGCAGAGGTTGGTTCATAAGGTTTAAGGAAAGAAGCTATCTCTATAACATAAAAGTACAAGATGAAGCAGCAAGCACTGATAAAGATGCTGCAGTAAGTTATCCAGAAGATCTAGCTAAGGTAAATGATGAAGGTAGCTACACTAAACAACAGATTTTTGATGTAGATAAAACAGATTTCTATTGGAGGAAGATGTCATCTAGGACTTTCATGGCTACAGAGGAGAAGTCAGTTCCTAGCTTCAAAGCTTTAAAGGACAGGCTGACTCTCTCATTAGGGTTTGCCCCAACCTGCAGCAACCAGGACCCTAATCATTCAGTAGCCACCAAGGCAAGAACCTCCACCAGCAAAAACTGTAACAAAGGTACTATACCAAACCTCAGTGACTTTCGATTGAAGCCAATGTTCATTTATCATTCTGAAAATCCTAGGGTCCTAGAAAATTATGCTAAATCTGCTCTGTCTATGCTCTGTAAATGGAAAAACAAAGCCTGGATGACAGCACATCTGTTTACAACATGGTTTACTGAATATTTTAAGCCCATTGTTGAGAACTACTGCTGAAAAAAAAACTACAATGAGAAAACTTTGGGAGTTAAATTTGAGAGAAAAGGCTATCAGGAGATAGAAAGAGGGTAGAGATTGGGCAATTAATTGATGCTTAAGGAGTTCAGAATGTTCAATAAGGTTTATTGTAAAGGTTCTGGAATGGATAGCACAACACTGTGTGATGGTAGCACAACACTGTAAGTATAATTAACAAAGCTGAGTGTGAGTATGGCTGAAAGAGGAAGATTAGTGTCATATATGTCACCAGAAGGAAAGCTAGAGGATAAAACTGGGACCATAAAACTTAACAAAACCTAGAGTTGGACAATGATGGTGGTTAATTGTACAAACATAAGAATGTTTTTACATGAATTAAAACAAATGTCACTATTAAAAGGTGTTAATAATGGGGTGGTACATGGGAAAAATACAATTAATGCAAACTAAAGTCTATAGTTAACGGCAACATTATAATATTCTTTCATTAATTGTAACAGAGGTACTATACTAAACCTAAATGTCAATAATAGGGATTTATCAGGGAGGGGTATGAGCTTTTGAAAGAAATGAGAATGTTCTCACAGAGATTGTGGTGGTGAATGCATAACCATGTGATTATACCAGGAGCTATTGATGGTACACTTAGGATGGATTCGTATGGTATACTAATAATTTTTTTTTTAAAGAACAATCATGGGAGGTGGTCAAAATATCAATATTAACAGGACTATGGAAGAAATTCAGCCCAACATTCATGGATGACTTTGAAGGGTTCAAGACTTGGTGGAGGAAGGAACCGCATATGTGGCAGAAATACCAAGAGAACTAGAATTAGAAGTGGAACCTTAAGATGTGACTGACTTGTAATCTCAACATAAAGCTTGAATGGATGAAGAGTTGCTTCTTATGGATGAACAAAGAAAGTGGTTTCTTGAGACGGAATCTGATCCTGATGAAGATGCTGTGAACACTGCTGAAATGACAACAAAATATTTAGAATATTATATAAATGTAGTTGATAAAGCAGCATGACAGGGTTTGAGAGGATTGATTCCAACTTTGAAAGAAATTCTGCTGTGGGTAAAATGCTATCAAACAGCACTGCATGATACAGAAAAAATAATTTGTGCAAAGAAAGGTCAATTGCTGCAACAAACTCCATTGTTGTCTTAGTTTAAGAAACAGCTATAGCTGCCCCAACCTTCAGTAACTCGCACCCTGCTCAATCAGCAGCCATCAACATCAAGGCAGGAAGACCCTCCACCAGCAAAAACATTATGACTCTCTGAAAGCTCAGATAACGGTTAGAACCTTTTAGCAATAAAGTATATTTAAATAAGTTATGCACATTGTGTTTTTAGATACAATGCTATTGTACAATTAGCAGACTATAGTATGGTGTAAACATAAATTTTACATGAGCTGGGGAAGTAAAAAATTCATGTGACTTGCTTTACTGTGATATTTGCTTTATTGCAGTGGTCTGGAACTGATCCTGCAGTTATCTCCATGGTATGCCTGTACTAAAATAAGGGCTACACGGGGAAAAGAAGAGGGTACTATGTGAGAGAACGCAAGGGAAATCTAATTTAAACTAGAAGGGTAGTCAGGGTAAGCGTCTCTTAAAAAGCTACATTTATGTTGAATCTTAAGACAGAAAGGAATTAAGGCAGAAGCAAGAGCATTGCAGGCAAATGTATGAGCATATATGAAGGCTCTAATGTTGAAAGCACTCACTTTAAGGGAATAGCGGAAAGTAGGCTGATGTCCCTAAAGTGGAGTCCCTTAATATGTGTGTTTGATGGGAAGGGAACAGGGAAGTACTCATGCAAGATGAGGATGAAGAGGTAGGAAGAGACAAGATTGTGCAGGTCAAATGAAAGCTTTTATATTGTATTCTAAGTATCACCATGCCACTGGCAGATATTAAGCAAGAGAGTGACAAGATCTGATTTATTCTTTAAAACATTATGCTGGAAGTTGTATATGGGAAGGTCCAGAGAGAAAAGAGTAGATATGGGAGACTGTTTGAAGGCACTTCAGTAGTGTAGATAAGCAATGATGACTTAGACCAGGTAGGACTAAAGAGAAGGGGATGGATTTGAGATACATTTTGAGATAGAATCAGCAGGACTTGGGGATGGATTGGAAAGTATGGAATGAGGAGAGGTTTTTGGCTTGAATAAAAACACCCACAGAGATACGGTTTTCAAATGGGGAAGAGTAGAGCAGGAGCTGATTTGGGAGAGGTTGGTAAGGATATGTGGGCAACAATGAATGCAACAAGAAATATAATGATACAAAAGGATTTCAGATTCCTTAACTTAGTTAACCTTCACAATTTGTGAGGTGAGCAGCATGGAAATTCTTATAGTATGTTATAGTGAAAAAACAGACTAATAGGAATAAGGCAAGCAATCCAGTATCAAACTATTAACTACACGGTGTGCCAAGAACCCAGGTTCTGCTCTTATTGTTGTTTCATTATGAAAGTTGCTATTCTTTTGAATACTAATCTAATAATTTCTACTACATTCCCTTGATTCTAAACAAGAATAGGTTTGAATGCATTTTTTAAATAGTAAGCAATAATTTCAAGCAACTGATAATATTTTGCCATTCTAGTAATTGAAGATTTTATTGTCTACCAGATGAAGCACATCCATTACTGAAAATATAACATTTCATTGCATTTGCATTTTAAAAGGCAGAATCACTGTATTTTCCCTAAAATGCCTGTGCCAGTTTGAAAGTTCTTAATTCTAATCCAATCTTGTGGGAGCAACCTCTTCTTTTAATACCTATTCAACAATGCTGTGAATTTTTTTTTATTAGATTATCTACATGGAGAAGTGACATGCCCAATTATTATTAACTTTGATTAGATGGAGATGTGACTCCCATTGCAGGTGGGTCTTAATTAGTTTACTGGAATCCTTTAAAAGAGGAAACATTTTGGAGAGAGTCCCCTTTTTAGAGATGAGAATCACAGAGCCCACACAGCCAGAGACCTTTGAAAAATGTCCCTGCGGGAGCTTCATGAAACAAGAAGCCTGGAGAGAAGACTTGCAGAAGTTGCCATGTTTGCCGTGTGCCTTTTCCATTTAAGCAAGAAACCCTGAACTTCATTGGCCTTCTTGAGTGAAGGTAACCTCTTGTTGGTGTCTTAATTTGGACTTTTTTTTTTATAGACTTGCTTTGATTGGGACATTTTCATGGCCTTAGAACTGTAAACTAGCAATTTAATAAATTCTCCTTTTAAAAAGCCATTCCATTTCTGGTATATTCCATTCTGGCAGCTAGCAAACTAGAACAATGCCATGATCTAAATGAGTGATTAATCTACCAATTCTTAAGTCTGACATCAAGATTGAATTTATGTTAATAGTTTTTTTAAAAGTTTGGATAATATAGAATATTTTCAACATCATGAAACTATATAGTCATAAGATATCTAAAACCAATATATTTAACTTACCTAGAAATTATTTGCATTTCAAACCAAACTACCTAACTAAAATATCTTCCCACTGAAGTAGAATGTGGTAATAACTGGAAAGAGAATAATAGGCATGGTATAGAGATAGAACTATATGTCTTTATATATTTAAACAAATGATCTTCTCATCCCCTTTCCTTCTCTGGACCCATCACTTCCCCTAACAGTTGGCAACAAGAATGAGAAAATACCTTTCCCCATTCAGTTCCCTTTGATAAAGGAACTGAAAAAATAGATTGATTCCTTTCTTTTATTTATTTATTTTTTTGTGTGGACAGGCACTGGCCCGCCCTGATTCCTTTTTTGATAGAAATTATTTCCAATAAGTGATATTAAAATAAGCCTTTAAGTTAAATAATTACCTGGAAAATTGGAATGATACTAGATAATAAGTACTTACTTTTGAAATGGAATGAAGTGCTAACACTATTCTCATATTGAACTTTTTAAAAAATATTTTTATTGGGTAAGTTGTAGATTTATAGAAAAATCATACATGAACTACAGAATTCCTATAAACCACCCTATTATTAAGGCCTTGCATTAGTGTGATATTTGTTACAACTGATGAGAGCACATTTTAATAACTATATTATTAACTATAGTGAATGGTTCTCTGGGAGTTCACTAT
>PVIY010058299.1:0-12511 GCA_004026745.1 Myrmecophaga tridactyla | reverse complement strand
AAAAAAAAAAAAAAAAAAGAAATAAAAAGACAACAGAAAAAAACTCATACATACCATACCCCTTACCCCTCCCTTCCATTGGTCACTAGCATTTCAAACTAAATTTATTTTAACATTTGTCCCCCCTATTATTTATTTTTATCCCATATGTTCTACTCGTCCGTTGACAAGGTAGATAAAACACCAATGTTTATAGCAGCATTATTTACAATTGTTTGCCCATTCTATAAGCTTTATCTTCTCTGCAAATTTGGGCCCACCCATTTCTCTTCCCTTGTCTTCTATTACACCACTTCCCTCCTCCCCCTTTTTTCTCTAGAATCTCCATCATAACTCCGATATTGAAGCTGAACATCTCGTAAATGTTGGTGTCCTCCAGGGCCGTGTCATCATGTCACCTCTTACTCTGCAATCTCCCTTGCAAATGTTCTTATCCAGTTCCGTGTTTTCCATCCACCATTTATATGACGCCAATCCCCAAATTTCCATGTCCATCTCAGATCTCTGAGCATCACACCCACAGACTCCACAGCCTACCAGATCTCTCAAAGAAATCTTAAGCTCAACAAATGGAATTCATTTATTCCAGCATAAGCTCCGGCTTCTGTATACTCTGTCTACTTGAATGGCCACACTCGACAAATCCTCTTTTCCTTTCTCCTACTTCCAATTCATCCTACAGTCATTTTGCCCATAGATGAGAAGAGCTGCTTCCTCATCGGTCTCCCCACCTCAACTGTCATTCTTTGGGCTTCCCCTCTGCTGACTGTTGCTTCTCTAACTGGTGTTTATTACTGGGGACCGCACACCACCTAGGGGGTATTTGGACAGTGGATGGAGGTGTTTGGGGTTGTCACAATACAGTGCGGCAGTGCTGGAACTCAGGGACAGGGAAGCTGGACACCCTAAAGTACCTGGGGCAGCCTGTGTCCCATAGAACCCTCAGATGTCTTGCCAGTCATTGTGTTTCCTAGTGCAGTCCTACCAAAGCAATTAAGAATGGAAATAATTTTCTTTTTTGTTTCTCCTTTATCTTACAATTAGGGCCTGATGTTTATTTTTTTTTAAAACATGTCATGGGTCAATAAATTATATTATCTATAGATTTCATTTTAGCACAATAAAAATGATGACATTATTTGCCCTTTTGTTATCTTCACTTTACTGCATAGGTTAAAGATCTACCTCATCATTTAAAATAACATAGGTATTGTTTTTTTAGAATTTTTTTTTCTTTCAGTTTCAGTTACAACATTTAAAACATGACGTTCCCTGCAGGCATTGTTACATGCCAGTATGTATGGTTTCTTGTCTTTTATTTTTTTGACCATCAAGTAGCAACCGTCAGTAGGAGTTTGTAATACCAAGTACAAGCAAGTGCTGTATGTCTTGTCTTAATAAGCTTTATTAAGTAACATTTTAAAACATCAACACATGTTAAATGACATAATTTTTTAACATTTAAGTTCCATTAAATGTGGAACATCTTGTAAATTGTAAGTATTTTATGTTTGCATTGTCAAGAGTTAACCACTGATAGTTGGATTTGTTACAGGCAATTTGAGTAAAAAGGAATCCTTTCACATTTTTCTCAACTTGAAAATAAGGATTCTCAGGGTCTTTTGTAGAACATGGACATAAGACCTCATGTGTGTGCCTGGGGAAGAACTGGCATTTCACTTGGGTGAGTGGTTTTCTGTGAACTTCAACCCAGGGAATGTGTCATCTTGCCACAAGCTCCTAATATGCTGGAGTGAGCATCTTGAACAGAGACTTTCTTTTCTGTTGTTATTTGACAAGAGCTGAAATTGCTAAATATATACTGTGAAAATTGCTTTCTTTTAACAAAAGATCAGATCCTTTCTTCAGCTTTGCAGATTTTTAAATAAAATCATATCGAACTGAAAAAAAAAATGATGACATTAAATATTTTCTATTTTTAAGGGGGGGTGTTCACGAAAGATAGAAGCAACCCAGGTGTCTACCAACAGATGAATGGATAAAGAAAACGTGCTGCATATATACAATGGAGTATTGCTTAGCTGTGGAAAGGAATGAGGTCCTGCTACATGAGGCAAGGACAAGCCTTAAAGACATCACATTGAGGGACATAAGGCAGACAAAAAGGACAAATAGTGTATGATCTCATTTATACAAAATAATGAGAATATGCAAATTTGTAGGGCCAGAAACTATAGTACGGGTTCCCAGGGGCAGGGAAAGGTGTAGGGGATAGGGAGTTAGTGCTTAATTTGAGCAGATTTTCTGTTTGAGGTGGGGGGAAAGTTTTGGTAATGTGTGGTGGTGAGAGCAGCACAATATTGTGAGTGTAATTATCACCAAGGAATTGTATATTTAAAGTGGTTAAAATGGGAAATTTTAGGTTGTTTATAGGCTACCAGAAAAAAATTAAAAAAAGAAAAAACATGAACTGTACAACAACAAAACAGGAGAGGAGGGCATTCATATATAATCTAGTAACTGGTAACTCACATGCCTACTGTCATCCATGCGTGTGTTTATTTGACCGAGGGTTGCCAGATAAAAATACTGGTCACCCAGTTAAATTTGAATTTCAAATAAACAATAAGTAATGTATTAATATAGTTATGCCCCATGCAATATTCGGGACATATTTACACTAACAATATTTATTATTTATCTGAAATTTGTACTTAACAAGGAGTCTTTTATTTTTATTTGTTTAATCTGGCAACCCTCATTTGACCTGCATGCTTTTCTTTTTTTTTCTTTAACCAATATTTAAAACCAGTAGAGTTTTATATTCAAATCTGGATCTGCAGATTTCTTTGAATAAAGCCGGAGGACTAGACTTGGCCCACATTTCTGCATGAGAAGAGTCAGTTGGAGCTGAGTGGAGCTGAGTGAGGTCCTACCCCTTTAGATGGCACATGCTCACCACATCACTTCCAGCCCCCATGCCGTGTTCTCCCCTCCCTGCAGCTGAGTAATAAAAGTATTGCTGTGAACCAAAGAAGCAACTATTAGTAGCTCTTATAGTTAAGAGGACAGTGAAATGTTTCTTTAGCTCATTTATTGTTATCTATTAAAAGTGGAAAAATAAAAGACAAATCATCGAGGCCCTATGTTTTTAAAAATGGGAGGAAATATATTTGTTTGAAGAAGTAGAGAAGTTTCCTATGGGCTCTCTTACATTGACCGGCAATACTCAAAGACTTGGAGAAAGATTGATTGAACCCAAACTGCAAATATGATTCTGTCACTTCCTTAGTCATGTAGAGAAATCCTTCAGAATCTCTCCATTTTCTTCCAGTTAAAAACTGGAAGTCCGTGTATTAGTGAAGATTCTCCAGATAAATAAAACCAACAGGATACACACAAACACACACGCGCGCACACACACACGTACATACACATATATGCCCATATATGTAATTTTAAGAGATTTATCATATAAAATTTCTCATATGACCATGGGGGTGGCAAGTCCAAATACTGTTGGGCAGGCCACAAGTTGGAAACTCTGATGAAGGTGAAGTTAAATTCCCAAGGAGAAGCTGGCCAGTTGAAGTAGAAATAAAAATTCTTCTATCCTTAGTTCTGGCTCTGAGACCCCCAATTAATTGGAGGTCATTGCTGAGGGCCATTTCCTATGTTGAATGCAGATGCAATCAACTGAGTATATATGCAAATCCATCTATGAAATACCTTCACAGTAACAACCAGGCCAGAGGTTGCTTAACCAAACAACTGGACACCATAATCTAGCCAAGTTGACATATGAACTTAAACATCATAGCACTTGCCATGATCCAAAAGCCCGTCCTGGCTTGGTCCATCACTCCTCCCACTTGTTTTTGTTGCTACATCCCCTTTTAAAGTTTTTCATTAGTTCCATATATCTCTTCCCCATCCTTTAAGTCCTTCAAGAAAGTCCTTTGACTTTGAGAATCCTCCTGACACCAATCATTTCCTGCAAACGTACATCCCCCAAATCTGGGTTAAGTCTTCCCTATAAGCTGTCATATTGTCCTATGCTTCCTCTTATCACAGAACCTATCCCATTGCATTGTAACTGCCTGTTCATTTCTCATTGTGACCCCATCAGGCTGAAAGCTGGAGGAAGTCAGAGACCTGGATGTAATCACCTTTACAGCTCCAAAGTCTGACACATAGTGGGAGCTCAAGATATGTTGAATCATCAAGCAAATGAACAAGGAAAGGGAATTCCACATGAAAGGAATGGCATGAACAAAAGCCCAGAGGCATGGTGATGCAAGTGATGTTTGGGAAATATCAAGAAATTAAGTCACTTGTGCTGGGCATGATGATATGATGGTGGTCCAAAAATCTGGAAAAGACGTGACATCAGATTGTAAAGATCTTGAGAAATAAAATCAAGGATGCTGGACTTTTTTCTGGGGTTTAAAAAGGGGAAAACACATCAGCAAGTGTTGATGGCAACATAACTGATAAAACAGGAATTCTACATGTTCCTCTATGCTCTTTTCCTTAAGCTGATCTTTTCCCTTAACAGTGATTAAAATGGGGAACTGGAAAAAAACAAACAACAACAAAACACGGGGGAGGTGGAGAGAGAGCAAAAAGGAGAGAAGAGAGTTGTTCTAGTTTGCTAGCTACCGGAATGCAACACACCAGAGACGGATTGGCTTTTAATAGAAGGGGATTTATTTTGTTGGTTCTTCAGAGGAAAGGCAGCTAACTTTCCACTGAGGTTCTTTCTTACGTGGAAGGCACAGGATGGTCTCTGCTGGTCTTCTCTCCAGGCCCCTGGGTTCCAACATCTTTCCCCGGGGTGACTTCTTTCTGCATCTCCAAAGGCCTGGGCTGAGCTGCAAGTGCTGAGATGAGGAATGCTGAGCTGCTTAGGCTGTGCTACGTTGAGTTCTCTCATTTAAGCACCAGCCAATTAAGTCAAATATCACTCATTGCAGCAGACATGCCTCCTAGCCCACTACAGATGTAATTGGCAACAGATGAGTTTCACGTACCATTGGCTCATGTCCGCAGCAACAAGACTAGGTATGCTCACCTGGCCAAGTTGACAACTGAATCCAACTAACACAAGAGTGAAGTGATGAAAGTACAGGAGTTACAGTCAGACTCTATGTGGCTCTTTGTGAAGTCTCCTAATTCTTCATTTTAAAAACTGCTTCCTCTTCTAGAGCTGTTACTTGTAAATAGAGTAACAGACCCTTGACCACCTCAGAGGGTTGCAGGTGATTGACTAAAATATGGGCAGGTTGTTCAGAACAGAGTTTGTAGGAATTTAGTATTAAAAAAATATTAACAGTTTCGTGTGTCCCAACTACATACAGGCTATGTAACGGGAAGAAAGCAAAGAAGCGGGGAGGGGGCATGGAGGGAACAGCTCTTGCTCAGAAGACTACAGATTGACATTTACTCACATCCTTTCTCCCAAACTAGGCAACACTCATTTCGCTTTTCTCTGAACTTTCACTGGTTCCCTAAATTAACTGCTTTTGGGTTAATGCTGAGGGAAGGATCAAGCAGCCGCCTCCCTTATAACTCCCTGGTCTCTGAGACCTTCCTGAAGCGATTCTGATTCAGGTGGGAGATCCTGGGGGACAGCTGTTCTCATCCTGTCCCCCCTCCCCTGCCCCCGGCCTCTGGGCCTCCAAGGAAGCAGCTGTTTCTCCCTGGCTTGATGTCTTCTCTCCATTCTGCCGAGGTGACCGAAACCAAGCTGATCAATTAATTCACAATGAAGGTGACAGTGGACTGATGTGCAACTCCTCTCACATGCTAATAAAGGCGTGTAGGTCTCTACGTGAAGAAATGAATGTTCTTGGGGTTTCCGGCACCAGAGGCTGGGGTGAAGGAAACACCAAGGGAGCCGAAGAAAGTTGACGCAGAATGAGGTCGTGTGCAAAGGGAGGTCCCTCAGGGAATTCAGGGCAGCTCTGCTGATAGTTGCCTTGGCCTGAGGACTGGAAATTGCCTTCAATTAGGAAAGATGGAAAAAATAAAAAGTTTAAAAACCACTAACCTACTTCAGGACCCCTTATTTTGCACCAGTGCAAACTGAGGGCCTGGAAGGGCAGGCGGCTTGCACGAGACCACAGAGTTAGGACCAGAGCTCAGGCCCTGCCAACTTCCAGCCTGAGACTCTTTCTGCCAACCACCCCCCCAGCTTTAGGGAGCCCCCAGATCACGCCTGGGCAGTGGCCACGCGGGGAGAGGGCAGGCAGGACTCAGAAACAACGGGCGGGGGGGCTCCAAAAGCTGTGGTCGGGGTCCCATCTCCAACCAGCCAGGGCTCCCCCCTGACAGAAGCTGCCCCACCAGCTGGCCGGGCAAGGGGTTTTCACCTGCAGCCTGGAGCCCGGGGATATGGTGAGCGGCCATCCTGCTGTGCTCCCCACTGCGGCCGGTGCTTCAGCGCCACCAGCACCTTAGCCTGACTGTGCGTGTCACGACCTAAGCCATGGAAGAGCTCCTTTGGGACACGCCATTTCTGAAAACGACTTTATTAATCGAGCTGAAAGGAATATTGCATTTTCTCATGAGTGTGGAGATGAGAAACTCAAGATCTGTGATCGCCGATGGATTGACTCAATGAATGAATGAATCGATAGATGCCACGGAGCCCTGCCACCAGCTTTTGGAGTCCTCGTTGTGAGCTCTTGGCTGTGTGTGCTCCAAACCGCCCGCTGAGCCAAGTCTCATCCCCCCCCCCTTCCCACGTGAGGACCCTGAGCTCTGAGACCATCACACTAGGTGTGCCCCAGCCCACCCCCGGCTGCAGCTGAGGGCCCCCCCATAGGACAGCTGCCACCCTCTGTGGCATTTTAGCTGACAGATGAGTTCAGTCATCCAGACACAGAAAAGATTGCTTCAAACAGCACTGCTCCTCTGAATAGCCTGTGTATTTGGTGGAAGGGTTTCCTCCCTTCACAGTCAGAGAAACACTTCCCTTGAGGAGGGGCTCAGGTGCCCTGAGTTTCCTTTTGATCTCATCCCTTCCCTTTAATGGCCTGGGCGATCAGTTCTGGGTTCCTTCCACACGGGGCACATCTAGCTGTCCTGGGCAGTACTATAGGGGCTTACTCTGATACTGCTCTCCTGGAGGGGTGCTCCCTGCTTCACCTATAGAACAAGAGTGATTGAGCGCTCTCTCTCTATATATATATACGCATGCACACATACACACACACACACTCACAATCACACACAGAATACATACATACTGTATACACACATCCACAAATAGGATGTATTCAAAACAATTTTGTCATAGCCGTTGTTCACTGAATATTCACCGAATATCTCCAGTTCTCTACCCCCTGAGAATAGGCTTTCCTGGGCCTTTTGTGGGTGGGTGGGATCACGTGGTTGGCTCTGGTCACTGAGTTTGATGAGAAGTAATGTGTGTGGTGTCACTTCTAGGCTGAACCTTTATGCTGGCATGCAACCCTCTAGGGCTCTTTTCCTTTCTGCATTGGACCAAAGAGATGGTGGTTGCGCCATTTACTGGGGTCCCTGAGTGACTGTGGCAAGCAAAGTCCTTACCCCACCAAGCCACAGTGGACATGTAACATGAAGCAAGAAATTATTCCTTGTTCTAAGCCCTATGTTTATAGAGCCAAGCCTTTTCTGCATATCCCATTGAGTCTTCTGAATAAGCCTTGGAGGAAGGTACTATTGTCATGCCCATATCACAGACGAAAATGCCTCAGCTGAGCGAGGTGATAAACTCGCCCAAGGTCACTGCAAATGGCTGAGACAGTCTGCTACGCCACACCTGTGTGACCACAAAACCTGAATCTTGACCGGCGTCCCACCTCTGTCCGCTGTGCCTATGTGCTTTCTGAGCCAGGACGAAAATAACATTTGCTGCACGTTCTTCCAAAATACCTATTTCCTTCATCAGGTTACTTAACAGACAAGCTAGAATTTCCTATTGTATTCTAAAATGCGTGTTTTCTTAAAAAAAAGGAAAGTTTGGGTTTTTGACGAACTACCATGGCATCATAAATTATAGTTTAATGGTTGGCATTCTATCACTTTCTGGAAAATATGAGCTGGCAAATATAAATCCTTCTCACAGCAAGCAGCCTTCAGCTAAGAAAATGAGTTTTATTAACCAAAAAATCATTCTTAGAACTAGTGGCTGGGCAGATGACCTCTGGCCCTTCTGTAATATAGCAATGCGTCTACCACAGTAAAAATGCCAGAGTAAGACAGGTCTCACAAAAGACAATAAAGGAACAACATTCCAAAGACAAATGCACTTGAGATACATATGACAGCCATGGGAGGGGAGGAGTAATCAGTTATAAGAAATGACAGTGTTTTGGCAGCCTTGCTTGCTTTAACTGACAGGACAAATGAAACTAATGTAATTTTTTTTTTTAAGAGCAATTCATAATGTATGCAAAGATAAATCAAAGTTAGTTTTGGGTTTTGATTTAAATCAACCAGGCATCCCTCCTTTTCCAATGCACTGAGGCCGGCATTTCCTTGCCACAGACACTGAAAGCTTTCTTGTCCTTCTACTAATTTTTCTTTGGTTATTTGATTTAATCTGGGTTTTATTCTGCTGTTAATCCTCTCAGACTTACTTTGCTGTTCAGATATTCTCTTTGAGGCATATCCGCATCTGGTTGTGCTTATGGGTCAATGCAAATCCCCCATGAATTTAGTAGGGAATATAGAGGGCAGTCCATTAAAATGGTCATTGTCGTTTCAAATAGGACCTGTTTTAAAGAGATTGCTAGATAGTAGAATTTCTGGACTCTCTAAATTTGGACCCTAAAACCTCAATGTTATTTTTAAAATGTGTATTTCTAAAATGCCTGCCGGTACTTTCAAGGGAGGCAGGAATGAAAGTCTTTCTTAAGCTAGATTCACATTTATTCTGCGAATTGGAATAAGAACCAAAATGAAAAGTCTTGAAGAGTTTAGGAAAATCTTCCCTTTTATTTGTTCCTCAGAAAACTTGTCTATTGAAATGTGTCAAGGAGTAAAAGAAAAAAAAATACTCTTTTCCTGATCATAATTCTGTACCACTAGTATTGGAATGACCAATTGAAATGTGTCAAGGGGTAAAAAAGAAAAAACAAAATACTCTTTTCCTGATCATAATTCTGCACCGCTAGTATTGGAATGGCTAGATTCCACTTTATTTGCTGGTTAAAGACCTGTCTAGTGATATTTTTGCTAAAGAATAGGACATAAATCCAGGGGCCTTCGAAGTCTTTAGTGGCTTAATGTTCAAACAAAACTTTGCTTCTTCAATGTGAAGGTTCAAACACAATTCAGGTCAAGGGTGAAAGAAGTCTGCCACTCGGAGGACAGATAAGAGTTCTGAAGGCTGGGGTGGCTGGGACAGGTAGGGAGACAGTGCATAAAGGAAACTGGCTCCACCCTTAGCAATCTGCCTCTGGGCTTCTTAAGAACTAACGTTCATTAAATTTCCCTCCTTTTCTAAAGAAGAGAAATTCACAACAACCAAAAAAAAAGTAAATCCTACCTTTGTGATCGCAAACTAGGTCAGCACCCTTGATCCCTGCTGGCAGCTTTCTGCAGTGTAGGCATCATAGCGAGACACAGGTATTTATGAAACTGTGCTTCATTAAAATTTTCACTTAGTCAGAGAGAGACTGAGTTGGCGGGTGCTCCCCTTGGAAGAATCCTGAGGTCTGCCCCCACACAAGCTTGACGTGGAACCAAAACATCACAGATATATGTCCACATGCAGAGATTCTCCCTGCCATATAAAAGCAGCTTAGCAGCACCAACACTTTATTTTTTTTACAACCCCTTTAATGGGATTGAATTCATGGTAAAACTTTCACTGAGTCTACCTGTAGGGAAAAAAAAAAATGAAAGATTCATTCAGGTTTTCCCCAAACTTCTGGTTCTCTCCCCAAGTTTGTAAATCCTGCCATTTAGCACCTCTGTGTTAACTTTAAAGCCAAGAGAAGGGTTTTCTTATAAAACCAGCAAAACAATGACAGTCTTTGGATAGTGTTCTGAAGAATCAAAGATCTACGCCACAGACTGTCGATTTTGTGCAAATAAAGAAAGTAACTGTTTACCCTACACTAGCAGATGAGGTAGCATTCACAATTTCCTCCAAGTGCGTCGCCTCAGAGACAAGGGTTCCCAAGGCAAGATTTTTGTAAAGGAGAAATCAATAATCACCACAAAAGATGATTTTCTGTGTGTGGTCCCATCGCTAGAGCCAGGGAATAAGGGCTAGGAATTCCTGGGTCTTGAGAATGCATCCATGGCCAATTCGCTGGGCACTTGAGCTCAGTTATTCTACCTCTGTTTTCCAAGACTATAAATTAGTTCAATTCAGCCATCAGACACAGCAATAAGCCAATGGGAGGGCCTATGGTTTTTCTCCACACTGGGCAGCTTCTCCTAAGTGCCTTTGATTTCTACCTTTTCCTGTTAACATAGGTTGGAAACAGTGTAGGGCATGGCCAGGCATGCAGCTGGCACCCCAGAGTGAACAGAGAGTCTCCAGGTCACACAGCTGTGACCCCAGCTTCTTACTTCTCTTCTCATGTGTTGCTCCAAAGCTTTCTCGAGCTGCGTTGGGAAGAAGTTTTGCTATTGGTGACGAGGGCTTCCCTCTTAAAAGAAAAATTCTCATCTCAAGTCACAGACAAGGTCCATTTGAGAGGGAATTAAGGAATGAGGACAGGAAGGCAAGGATTGTGTTCAATTATTATATACTTACACATTACTCTCAGCAGCTGGACTATAGCAGAGCATCACAAGCTTGAATGTACACACAAATCACCTGGGCAAGCTGCTAAAGTAAAGGATCTCTGACTCAGAGGGCCTGGAGTGGAGCCTGAGATTTAGAATTTCTAACCGGGTCCCAGGTGGTAGTTGCTGGTCTCTGGATCACACTTGGAAGAGCAAAGGGCGAGAATATGCCATCCAATTGCCATTTTCCTCCTTCCAAAGCAAAAAGCAGCTGAGTTTGTGTTTAAGAGTGTGAGTTGTAGGCAGGCCATGATGGCTCAGCAGGCAGAGTTCTCGCCTGCCATGCCAGAGGACCCGGGTTCGTTTCCCGGTGCCTGCCCATGTTAAAAAAAAAAGAGTGTGAGTTGTGGCACTGGACTTCCTGAGTTTGAGATCAATAATTGTCATCACAAGCAAAAGCTACTTGATCTAGCTAAGGTTTAGTTTTCCTCTTTCAGGAAAATGAGTTGTTGGGAGTATTAACAAGATGGGCCATGGAAATTCAGATGAGAAGTGATGAGGGCCTGAAATAAAGTGCCGGTGATAGGGGTGGAGAAAGGGGAACACTGCAGCGATAGCACGGAGGGCGAGTCAACAGGATTGGCCTGGGGTGGAAGTGAGGCCCCCTGAAGAGTCCCGTGTGATCTCCAGATTTCAGAATTGAGTGGCTAGATTGGTGATGGTTCCATTCGCTGATCTGCAGAAGAGGGAGCATGCGCTGAGTAAGCAGAGTCTACCAGGGAGACATGATGAATACAATTCTGGGCCAACTGAGTTGGGGATTGGAGGCGGAGATGCAGGTTTGAGAGTTGACCATGGAAGACCATACAAGGGTGACAAGAGAAGAGAAGCCAGGACAGAACCCTGGAGAACACTTGTGTTCAGGGAATGAGTGCCAGAAGAGACTCTATAAGAGGCTCAAAAAGAAATAGGAGAAGAGTAGGAAGAAAACCAGGAGAGTTTGGTTCCACTCAGCTGGGAGATTGGGAAATGGTACCACTGACAAAGACAAGGCGGGTTGGGGAGAGAGGGTAGTAAATTCCATTTTGGATGCACTCATATTACAAGGTATGGGACAACCAAGCAGAGTTTTGGAAATACAAGGTAGAACCAACAGCAGAACTGGGCAAAGACCTTTGAGGGAGGTCAGCATTTAGATGCAACCATAAGATACCAGAAGGGCAGCAACTAGGAAATATTTAAGGGAGGAGAAGCCAGTAGATGGTCCATATACGGTGTACAGACAAAGATGGGTGGGGCAGCTGAAAATGCAGGGCTTTACAAAGGACAAGGAAAACACACAGTCAATTTTCATTTTTGAACGGAAACATTTAGAAAAACTAAAAAAAAAAAAAGAAAAGCGAAACTTTCTTCATTGAAAAAGTTGAAAATCTTTTAAGGCAACATAAATGTTTGAGATGGAAAACAATGAAAATTTGGAGGCAACCTTTAAATCTGTGTCTCTATAATAAGAACCCCATTGATTGAAAAGTTCAGTAAAGCAGATCCTCTTTTGTAAGCAAAATGATAAATAACTGGTATGAATACATTTTGAAAGAATTAGGCCATACTGCCCAATGATTTTTTTTTTTAATACAAGTGTACCTAAGACCTTAGTTATGCTCCTTTTGACCTAGAATTTTTGGGTGTCCTTTCCATTTTAGTTCTGATGACACACCTAAGAGAATGGCCTTGGTTGCTTTTAATTTTGCCTGCTTTTTCAGTGATGGAAACTCAACATTAGTCCCTAGATCTAGAAATACTCAACTAATAACTCTAA
>PVIY010058298.1:0-12512 GCA_004026745.1 Myrmecophaga tridactyla | reverse complement strand
ACCCACTTTCTTCTCTTTATTTTTATTCCCCCTTTCCTGATTCTATTACACTGATAAAATTTTGTTTCTATTTTGCTCTTCCATAGTTTGATAGTTACACATTTTATTTCTATTGTTTTAGTGGATTCTTTAAATTGCTGATATATAGTCTTATTATTTAATTTTTCTACCAGCATCTAAGGTTGATTGGTATCTACAACCTCCATCTATTCAAGACACCAAATTTAGTTATTCCCTCTACTCCAACTCCCATCCAATGGTTGGTAGCCTTGCAACTTCAATTCCAGATTGTTATGGAAAAGAACATATACCTATATATATATATGTTCTCATGTCTACTCTGGACACTAATGTGTAATTATTTTTTACTCATCATAGCTCATTATCTGTCACCTTTTTCTTCTAAGTTCTTTGAACTATATTCTCTAGTAATTCCTTAGAGGTATTTTTGGATGGTGTTTTTCTAAGTTCTTGTATGTCTGTAATATCATTATTTCTCTCTCACACTCAAGCTACAATTTAGTTGGACATGGGATTCTTATTTTAAAATTATTTTCCTTGGACACTTAAAAGATACTAATCCATTTCCTTCCTTCCTTCTAATACTGGGGAAAGAAAATCTGATATTTGTCTGACTCTTGTTTCTTTGTAGGTAATCTACATTCTCTGGTAACTTTTAATGCTTTATTTTTAGCATTCATATTCTCATATTCTCACCAAGATTTATCTAGAGTTACTCCCTCTCCAATCCCATTGGTTACATGGAAATTGGCAAACATGAATTCTGAGGATTATAATTTTTCTTTAACTTTTGGTGTCCTGAGCTAACACATCATCAAGTATTGTCTCCCTTTCATTCTTTCTTTTATCTACTTCAGGATCTCATATTACATGTATATATATTTTATTTATTTATTTATTTTTGTATGCTGTATGGCAGGGTCACATTTCATTATTTTTCCATGTGTGTATCCCATTATTGCAGCACCATTTGTTGAATTTTTGTTTTTTGTTCGTTTGTTTTACTTGTTTGTTTGTTTTTTGAGAAGCATGGGCTGGAAATTGAACCCGGGTCTCCTACATGGCATGCAAGAATTCTACCACTGAACTTTCCTTGTATTCCCCTTGTATTTATTTTTAATTCTGTTGTAACAAATTGCCACAAAGTCAGTTTGCGTAAATAGTACGCATTTTAAATTTCACCTTTTTTTGTGTGTCAGAAGTCTGCCATGGGTCCCACTAAACTAAAATTAAGAAGTCAGTAGGATCATGTTCCCTTCTGGAGGCCCTAAGGAAGAACCCATTTCCTTGCTTTTATCAACTTTTTGTGGACTCCTATATTCTTTGGCCAGTAGCTCCTCTTCCTCTATCTTAAATGCCAGCAGTAGTGGGTCTAGTGCTTCATATGCCACATTTCTCTAACCCTTCTTCCATGGTTACAACTCTCTCTGCCCTTACAGGAATTGTTCTTCACTTTTAAGGATTTATGTAATTAGATGAGACCCACCCAGATAATCAGGATAATTTCCTCATTTTAAGATCCACGCCCTTTGTCACATCTGCAATCTCTTTCACCATATAAAGTAACATAATCATAGGGTCCAGGGATGATTGCATGTGAATATCTTTTTTTTCTGGGTTGGGGAGGGGGACATTATTTTGCTAGCACACTTGTGTATCCATGCTCCATTTTTTTATACTCTCTTTTATAATTTCCATCTCCCTACCTCTTTCTGATGATGTGGAAGCTTGATTTTCCAGGAAGCACATGATGTGTCAGAATTAGATGTGCAAATGATTTACTCAGGAGTGGCATCTGTAAAAGTAGGAGAGTGGCACCATTGCTTAAGGGGAGCCATCAGATTACTATGCTTACCTGACAGTCACTGTCAGCCCAAAAGGGAATCCCAGAGCTAAGTCTGCTCATAAAAGAAGTCCCATGTTACTACAGGCTTGCTCAGGCATTGGCTGGGGGCTGTCTAGAGAACAGCATGACCTTGATTCAAAACTTGGTGTGAGCTCTTATGCAGCTAATAGCTGACCACAGACCCTGCAGCTGTGCAGGAAGTGCTTTCTTGAAGAGGAGCTAATACTTTTACAGCTTAATCTTCCAGATCATCCATTTCCCTCTGACATGGTCTATTTTGCTCTTCTATCTCTCTCCTATCACTTCTATTATTACTATTGTTATTTTCATTATACAACCATTTCCACTACATTTCAAATATCTGCTATCCTTTCTGTTGGCAATCTTCATGGATGCTCCATCTTACTAATTCTCTGAGAATATTAATTATGCTTATTATACATTTCTTTTCCTGCCTTTCCTATCAGCTCTGTTTTTCTCTGTTTCTTCTCTCTCATTGGGCTTGTTCCAACATATCTTGTAATTTTTGCCCGAAAGCTTGTGTTTACAGTTGAGTTTAGCTTAAAGACCATCAGCTGATGATACTTGAGGAGTCTAAGGGTGGAAGCTTCTATGGTCTTTCCCTTGCTCTTTCCAATGAGATTAAGGAATGAGGAGATAGCAGAAGGAGGAGGTCCTCTCTGATTTCTCCAGAATTGTTGACCAGTAGGTAATATTTCACTTCCCACCTAGAAATGGTCCCTCTGACCACAGTTGTCCTACAAACCTAGAGTGGGGATGGTTCACAGAGCTTGGCCATCCCCCAAACTCTGGAACCTCCTCCTACCTGCATATGCTGGTGCCCACAGTGAGGGCTAGGAAATGTCCATGCTGTTGCTCCTTTGCCTACTAGTGAGCTCCATAGTTACCAAAGAGTCTCTGGAGCTACTGCTTCCTTTGATCAAATCTCCTCTCCTCTCAGCCTCCCCTACCTTCCTCACAGCCTCTGTTCTGAACATGCCTCTGTATATGCTTAATTAAAAACATATTTTGACATTTCAGGTGTTGTTCATAGGTCATAGTGATAATAGCATGAAATCCAGTTGCCTTGTGGTTTAGAAGTCCCACCTAAATGAAATTTCATATTTTTCTCCAATATGAACATGGAGCTGCTCTCAATGAAGTGTAAGATGTGGTCCCTGAGTCCTTATCCCCAGAGGTTCCTTGGCAAGGCTTCTTGGACACAGTTTTTAAAATCACAGGATTGCATGAACTCCAGGGTCATTTTACTCAAATATCTTATGGTTCCAGAAACCAGAAGTCAGGGTATTATCTGTAAACACTCTGAAGACTTGAGAGGCAGAATTCAAGTATTGAACAGATGTCTCCCTTTTTCCCTTCAATTCCACAAACATAGGCTGTTAAAGAGCAGGAAACTTCCCCAAGCTGATCCCTAGGTCCCATATGATACAAAGACAGGGAATGTTATCCTTACTTCTCTTTAACTCTTCAGAACCCTTCCTTTCCATATGCCAAGGAATACTTCTTCATTTTTCCCCATTCAATCAATATTTCTCCCCTTTCATTTCAATATTGACTAAACTCCAGTATGTTAATTGATTATAGATTGAGGGGAAGGCAGAGAGAAGCAGGATGTGAATATCAATGATATGTTTAGTCCAGGTTGGGAAACTGACTTGGAAGTAACTGGCAATTTATGAGAAGCTTGGCAACATTTTTTTCTCATGTTGACAAAAATTATTAAATCAAATCTTATTTTGCTTCTTTTTTCTTTGACATTTTCTCACATTTTACTTTTGGAAGTCAGGTTCAAGAAAAGGACTCTGTAAAATACCAATTCAGTGGTTCTTTTAAATGTCTCTGGTGAGGAAAAAAAAATCTGTGAAAGAGTCTAGAAGTGGAAGCCGTGAGTACAATTAGCATTGCCTACCTTCCACAGGAGATGTATGTAAGCAGATTTCTTCCAGTTCTCTCAGATGTTCAATGAATCGTAGAGCAAATGAAGGCAGAAATAAGTCTGACCAAAATAATCTCTATGGAGCCACTGCTTACCTGATTTTTCCCACTCTGAGCACTTAGGTTTTGGTTACAATAATTAGTGTTCACCCAGGCAAGGTATTGGTCTATAAAAGCTATTTCCAAGGTATGTTCTATAGAACAGTTGTCTTAGGAGATACGCTGTGAAAAAAGGCTCTGTGATCAAATAAGTTTGAGGAAATCTCCACATCCAATCCTCCTTTGGAAGATTTCCCTTGCATGTTACTATAATAATCAGTTTATATTAACCTTAACTTCTCAAACCTATGAACTATAGTCCCCTCTTTGTGGCTACTACTTGGTACTGTTAGTGTGAGCTGGGGAAGGGAGGTAGGTGGTAGCAGGTAAGAGCATGGGCCATAGACAAAGAAGATCCCAATATCACATCCATACCCTTTCACTTACAGATTATCCCCTCTCAGTTTCCCTTTCCTTATCCATCCAAGGGGAACAATAACGGTTACCCTGTGTGACTGGCATGCATAAATACAATAATCCATCTAATGAACTTATCTTGGTACCAAGCACATACAGAAGGCTCAGAAAAAATAATAGCTTAATGAATAAGCAGTGATTATCACATTGATGTTAACAGTAAAAATGCAAGTGCAATAAAAAGGCTAGGAAGATACAATCACATAGACATTTCACTCTTCCCACAATTGGTCCTGGAGATACGGTCAGGTGAGTAAAGAGACCCTGGAAAGTAAGTGATACAGAACTAAATACTCCTTACAATCATTTGCATTATTGCTCCTTCATTGGTGTCCTCATTGCACCTGAGTCCCTTCCACTGATACCCTGTGATGCTTCCCATTTCCTTTCTGCACTTACTTTCATACCTGCCCTGAGAAGGGATTTGCTTTCTCTAACTCCCTTGTCCTTCCCACCCCACTGTCTCTTTCTTAGTGATGAACACTTTATGGCCTCAAGTACAACTGCTGCTCCTTGTAGCTGAGGAGGCCCCCATGGGGCCTGTAGAGAGACACATTTTTGCCATAAGTTGAACCTCAGGTCAAACTTGAATTGAGAGTTTCCAGCACCTGGGTTTTAACAGAACAGCTGACCTTAGCAGGAGGTGGTAGGTTTGCATTTTACTTTTAATTTCTAGTCTTTACTATTGGGTTAGGTTAAAGCAAAACAAAATAAAGAAACACAATTTTCATATTCTTCCTGCAGCTGGTTATAACTCCAGCATGAGTGCTCAGGATTTTAACTTTAATCAATTAACCATGGTTTGGAATTTGAGGAAAGCTTTATGACATATGGTGTTGGAGTGCATGAGCTTTGGTGTCAGAGGTTGGGTCTGTTTATAACTGAATAATTCACTTAGCCTCCATAGACCTCATTTTCCTTACCTGTGAAATGAAAAAAAATACTTAAAAACAAAACTGTACCTGACTCTTAAGATTTTTAAAATTAAGTGAAATAAGGAAGAATATATGCTCTCATGTTGGTTTAAGAGCTGTTAGGTTTCAGGATATTGTGAAATGTGGCAGATGTTAACAATTTCCCACAAGTTAGATTGCTGTCATGAAGGGGAATTTCGCTAACCATTGAGTTTTTCCATTTATATATTAATGTATCTTCTGTCCATTAAAAAGGCTAAAGATTTGGGTCAAAAGCAGGGATGTGACGTTCTAATGTTGGACCAAAAGACAAACCTTCTCTGTTCTAAGACAGCTACTCATCTTCTAGGAGGTGGGCATTTGTTTGAGAAGTAGTTACAGAGTATTTCTAAGGTCAAGGAATTTGAAGGCTGTTCTGTTAAAATTATGATTTAGGGAAGACCTATAAGAATATACATAGAAAGGAGTGTTTTCTCTAGTCTAGGTCTCCTTGGGCTCAGGCACAAGGAGAAACAGACAGAATTTGGGGGCTTGGTTCACAGTTTATGGATAAGGGAGCCAAGGCCTGCTCACCAATTTTTCTCTTTGGCTGTGCCCGAGCTGCTATTTCTCCAGTCCTGTAAGTATTTGGTATCAAATGACTACTTTAATTATTACTTTTATCTACCTGCTTTTTTGTTTTTAGTTAATTTATTTCTTTATACATTACTGAAAGTGATATTACTGTACATAAGTTATTTACAGCTGCAGAGTAATATGTTGCAAAATAAATGATCTGGAAAGCAACTGAAGTACAATGTGAATATATATAAAACTGTACAGTGTTTACGGGGCAAACTTTTCATATGATTATTGGCTCTTCCGCTGGCTCTGTTTCATTGTGTTTTCTTATTTATCATGGTTTTAATTCCTTTTGAATGTCCTTAAGATCTTTAAATATATTTATTTTATACTTTAGATCATATGGTTCTACTAACTGAAGCTATAACAGATCTAAACCAGCTATGTGTGGTGTTCATTGCATCTTGCTCATGATGGACTCTTTCCTCTTGTGTTTTGTGATTTGGGATTGTAAGCACCTCTTCCTATGCAGCCTGAGATGAGGGCATAACCCTCTAAAGAGGAACTGTGATGGAATTTTCCAGGTGCCCAGAGGCCACCACAGACTGGGATATTTGTATGTTGATGGCAAAGCTTGTGTATTTACAAAACATAGAATTAATTTAAATTTAAACCTTAAACCCCAAAGTGAAACAGGATTATCATTTTAATTTCACAGACTCTTGGAAGCTTTTTCATTTTTTCACTCAGAGACCAAAGAGGGATGGACAGGTTTTCCTGATGTCTCTCTATGCTGATGGGTGGTTTTATATACTTCCTTCCTTTCATGAGAGAGTAATGCTTCAGTGGGTCTTAGAATCAACTCTCATCTTCCACCTCTGGTGAGCCCAGGGTCACGTCTCCTTTCTGGGCATGGATGGTAAGCTCCGTAGTCCTTAATTTAAGGGCCAGCCTCACCTTCTGCCACAGCATAAGTTTATGCATTTCTACTCTCCTCTGCAGCTCCACTTTTATTCCTGACATTTGGAGATGTTCCTTTTGTTCCCATAGGCTTGGCTATGCATGTAAAAGGAAGTTGTCTTCATTTTGTAGAGAGTGACTCAGGTGCTACTGCAGGGGAGCTCTTGGCTTCTCTAGTCTACCATGTCACCTTGACCCAAGTTCAGGCAGTGGTGTCTCAGCCTGGGGTTCTTCAGAGGCAACAGCGCTGAAAGTAGTGCCAGTCTGTCGACCCTCAGTCCTTCCCCTGCTTCAGCAGAGCTGCTTTGCCTTGGTCTGATTTAGACACTGGGCTTCTGAATAAGAATCGATTTCACATGAGTGTTCAGTGATTTAAAATAAGGTGTAAAAATCTCTGCATTAAACTTTATGATGCAGAACATCAAAGTGTGGTACCAGAAACAAGGGTGTCACTGTCAAGTAGCGTGAGTATCTCACAGAATCCAAATTGCTGTAATCATTCTGTGACCAAATATCCAACTTCTGTGTTCCTGGAACAGAAATCATCTCCCAGCTTGAAATGCAGGTGAGACAGTCAGGTTCCTCCAGGGAGCCTGGAAACAAGTTGAGCAAGTCCAGAGAGCCATTGCTTCTCATGAACTAGGAAAAGTTCCTTCATTACTGCCAGCAGGAGTGGGGACCTGATGTCTGGAAAGAGTCAATAATGTATTATGTTACTTAAACTGTAAAAGGTGTTCATTGACTCTGTCTTTTTTTGGTTAGAGAAATTGTGGGTTTACAGAAAATCATGCATTAAATACAGGGTTCCCATATACTTCTCTATTATTAACACCTTGCGTTGATGTGGTACATTTGTTACAATTGAAGAAAGCACATTTTTACAATTGTACTATCAGCTATAGTCCATGGTTTAACTTAGGGTTCACAGTGTGTTGTGCAGTTCCTTGTTTTTTGTTTTTTTTTTTTTTTGCTTTTTCTTCTAGTAACATACATACAATCTAAAATTCCCCTTTTTAACCACATTCAAATATGTAATTCAGTGCAACAATTAGTTGTAGAATAAGTTTCAGAGTTTGGTATGGGTTACAATTCCATAGTTTTAGGTTTTATTTCTAGCTGCTCTAAGATTCTGGAGGCTAAAAGAAGTATCAGCATAATGATTCAACACTCATACTCATTTGTTAAACCCTACCTTATCTGTGTAATTCCACCATCATCTTTGTTCTTTCTCACACTCTTTAGTGCTATTTGGGCTATGCCCATTTTAACTTTTTCATGTTGGAAGGAGCTGTCAACAATATGGGATGGGAGGATGGAAATAGCTGATGCTCTGGAGAGGCTAGCCTCTCTCTGCATTTCAGGTCTTATCTGGTGCAGGGACCCATCTGGAGGTTGCAGGTTTTGGAAAGTTACCCTAGTGCATGGAACCTTTGTAGAATTGTATATAATGCCATAAAAATTCTTTAGGATTGGCAGGAATGGTCTTGGTTGGGGGTTTGCAAGTTATGATAAGTAGCAGTGTCTGACTGAAGCATGCATAAGAATGACCCCCAGCGTAGCTTCTTGACTCTATTTGAACTCTCTCAGCCACTGACACCTTATATGTTACACTTCTTTTCCCCCTTTTTGTTTAGATATCATTATTGATCCCATGGTGCCAGAGCCAGGGTCATCCCTGGGAGTCATCTCCCATGCCTTTCATCCCTGGATGTCATGTCCCATGTAGGAGGAAGGGCAATGGTTTCACTTGCAGACTTGGGCATAGAGAGAATGAGGGCACATCTGAGCAACAAAAGAGGTCCTCTGGAAGTAACTATTAGGTATACCTATAGTAGGCTAAGCTTCTCCAGTATATACATAAGCTTCAGAAGAACAAGCCTCAAGATTAAGGGCTTGGTCTATTGATTTGGGTGTCCCTAATATTTGGCAGAGTGTCAGGGTTTTTCCCTGTGGTAAAGTTTAATAGTTCCATAATTCTTCTCCCATCCCTCAAAGGACTTTGCCAATACTGCTTAATATACTGCTTAATATACTCTGGGATGTATCCAGGCATTACATTAAGCTATACAGGATTAAAGGCTCTCATTCTATTCTGGGCACCTGTGTTTGAATTGTTTAAATAATCTATCCAGACAGGTTGTGTTAGATTATGTGCTACAAAAAATTTAGGTTCTGAACATAATAAAACTTTCTTCCTTTGGTCTCAAAAAGTAGGTAAAGTTCTAAAATACAGGCAATGTCTTCCTTACCTCTGTATGCTGAATTACCTTACTCATGACCCAATCAGCTTCATTTTTATCTTTAAGTACCAGATCATACATATATGAAACAGCCCCTCAAAATTCAGAAATAACAATTACCACTCCTGACTAAATGTGACCGCTATAAGAGCTTACAGTCTAGTCCCCAGTTTTCTTAGGAGAATGAATGAGAAGGTGAAGTGGTAGAAAATAAATTTTAAAAAAAGTCAATGTCATTAGTCTTATAATAAAGTATTTTCCTTGTCTTAAAATTAATTACTGTGGCTTCTTCCCCCAAATCACCAAAAATCCATTAATAAAAAAAAAAACTAAGTTTATTTGATTTACTGCAGAAAAGGAGAAAGAGTCTTAGTAGTGTCTCAGATTAGGAATATACAAGGTATTAGGCCTTGTGTGCTGGTTTGAATCTGTTGTATATCCAAAAAAGTGCCAAGTTCTTTAATCCTCATTCAATATTGCTGGGTGGGATCTTTTTTATTGTTTCCCTGGAGCTGTGACCCACCAGTTGTGGGTGGTAACTTTTTTATTTTTGCATGGGCAGGCACTGGGAATCGAACCCAGGTCTCCGGCTTGGCAGATGAAAACTCTGCCACTGAGCTACTGTTGCTCCCCCTGGGTGGTTATTTTTGATCAGATGGTTTCCATGGAGATGTGTCTCCACCCATTCAAAGTGGGATTGTTTACAGGAGCCCTTTAAGAGGGAACCATTTTGAAAAAAGCACAGAGCCAACAGAGCCCACATAGCCAGAGATCTTTAGAGCTTCAGAAGGAAAACACCACGGGGGAAGCCTCATGAAATGAGGAGAGAAAGCTAGTAGACTTTGCCATGTACCCTCCCAACTGAGAGAGAAACTCCGAACTTCATCGCCCTTCCCTGGAGTTAAGGTATCTTTCCCTGGGTGCCTGAATTTGGACATTTTCATGGCCTTGGAACTGTAAACTTACAACTTAATAAATTCCCTTTTTAAAAACTGTTCCACTTCTGGTATATTGGATTCTGGCAGCTTACACCGACTAGAACACCTAGGATGAGTAATTTTAAGGAACGTCTTGCAAGAAGGGTACTGGTTGTGACTAGGCAGAGCTTATGTAACATTGTTGGATTCATGGGCACGCTGAGGTCAGGGTCTAAAGTAATTTTTGATGAGTAAGGTGTTAGTTGTGATAAGATGTTTAATTGGTTCACTGTCTTATCTTCCAGGAGCAGGTATTTCCTACAGCAAACAGCTCAGTTATTTTTATTCTCAATAACGTTAAGCAAGGAAAGAGGCAAGTGTACTTTGTCCTAGAGCTGTTTAGCCAGACAGAGGAAGGCATGTCTGTTTCCAGTATTTTTTAATACAGGGACAGGGAATTATGTTGCTTTGAGTTCTCCGTCCTCCTGTTTGATCAAACTTTGGCCTGAGCTTGAAGATAGGCCATGATTATGGAGGCTTGATAAGTCCAGATGGTCACCACTGTTTGATGCTGGGGTTCTCATGTAGAGTTTTTAAAAGTAGTCCTTCTGACTTCAAAACTGTCCAGTTTTCTTGTTCTTTTCTGCTGGAAGACTATTTGTGGGATCATCTGATGGGGCGTCACTGAGCACTGCAACACAATTGATAATGAGATTGTTAGTATATTTTTTGTTTGTTTGTTTCCTGTCTCCCTGAACTGCAGTAATTCAGGTAGTTTTATAGAGAAAAGATGGTTAGGTTTAGGATAATGAGCACAGTGGGCCCAGATGATGTAATTAGAGTTGATCTAATTGTTGAGCATGTGCAGACTGATCACATGCTCAGTCACAGAATTTGTGTAAAAAAATGGCGATGAGGTATAGGTGGCTTGCAGGTTAAAGTCTAAGCTACTGTGCATGCCAGGCAGGTCCACTTTGGTTAGATCCAGTCTCGGTTATCAAGATAACTTTAGATTTGGGGTGGGTTAGTTCTTCATTAATAAACATTAGGGGCTGTCTTTAGTGATTACAAGACTCTAAAGTTGAAAAGCTAGATAACTGGGTACAAATGAAGGTTAGTCACAGGTTTTTACAATTACAAGGGCAGAAAGTAAGGGCTATGTAATCACTGTCAGAGATGAAGACGCTGGATTACAATGTGGAGTATGTAGTCCATTTTTAAGCCAAGAACCAAGAAGCCCAATTTAAAACAGCGGAATCAGTCCTCATTCCCAATCTGAAGACTATTGAAGACTAAGCAGAAACACTTATTAGATGAAGTATCTGATTTCATGATTTCTTTCTTTATAGGCAGTCCAGGAATATTATTTGCTTCAAAAATTCTAGCTCCGAAAGTAAAACTATAATACACCCAAGAATTATTCTTTAGCTTGCCTGATTGTTCACATTTAAATTCAGCCCTGTAAGCCTTGAGACTTACCCCCAAAAGTAAATACCTTGGTAGAGAAGTTGGAAGGAAAGGAAACTTACCTTTTGAGGACAGTATGTGCTGTCACAGCAACCCTGCTTGGTCTGATAATAGAAAGGCTTGGAAAGGGGAGGCAGTTTTCTATAAATGGTATATGCAGTAAATCTTGAGTGCTAGATACGAATCTAAGTCCTTCTGACTCTGGAGATTGCCTATGTCACAATGTACCATTGAGGTATAACACCCTAAGCAGTTGTCTCTTAACCCCATTCGTTATTTTCCAGCAATATTGTTACAATCATATTGCTGTAACTTGATATTTAAACTGCTTTAAAGGAAAAAACATGGATTTGTGTTTTTTTAGGGGGCAATGGGAAAACCACAACATTTTTCTAAGATCAACTCACAGGGTCAATTTTGTTCTTAAGGGGACTGCTGGGAGCAGTGTGTGGGCTGCTAGTAAACAGGGTTGGAGTCATAGAAGCTCCTGTTTGTAACCACAGAGAGTTAAAGACACTTCTCCTTATAGATAAGAGTCATCTGCATAGATTCACTGTTAGATGGGAAGGGCTGTTGTTTCCCAACTTTGAGAAGG
This sequence comes from Myrmecophaga tridactyla, assembly GCA_004026745.1. Lineage (NCBI taxonomy): Eukaryota > Metazoa > Chordata > Mammalia > Pilosa > Myrmecophagidae > Myrmecophaga > Myrmecophaga tridactyla. The sequence continues at coordinate 519 of PVIY010058298.1, read as the reverse complement.
ATGCATAATTTAGGCTAAGATAATCACCAGTGATGCATACAGCAGAGATTAATTTGAAAATTTAATATCAAAAGATTGGAGGACCTGTTTATAAAGCCACAGCTTCTAAATTATATTGAGGCACTGGTTGGTAACAAGTGTTCCAAGAGCCTCCATGTGCAGAAGAATATTAAAAGATACCACATGTTCTCTAATTAAAATCAGAGCAAAATGGAGTAATGATGGCAGATATGATATTAGCAAGGGGGGGGGATTGGAGAGCGGTGCCAGGAAGCCAACAGGGGCTGGAGACTGTGGCCTCCATGGGGAGAGACTTTTCTCCAAATTGCAGCAAAATCCCTGGAAATTAGCAAGAGCCAGAGTGAAAGCGAATGTTAGTTGCTGGCATTACAGGAAATGAAAATATTGCTCCATCACACATGATTTGGACAAAGGTTTGGTCTGTTTGTTCAGTACAAAGTGGCAACTGGGAGCAATTAAACACTGAGTGCAAGCTTGCAAATGACACACACACACACA
>PVIY010058297.1:0-12512 GCA_004026745.1 Myrmecophaga tridactyla | reverse complement strand
CTGTTAATGTAATCCCATTTTTACTCATTTGATTCAAGATGTGACCAGCATGTTGCTTAGATTTGTGGAGAGAGGCAGTGGCTGCCCACTGAGTAGGTATTATGGGAGAATGAGTGTTCCATTTTTCATAAAATGACTTTTTTTTATATCTGTATTCCTGAGCTCTATAGATTTGGTAATTGGTGTATTAAAATTACAGGCTCAGAGAGAAAGAATTAAAACCTAGTCCAAGAGAATACCTGCTGCCGACAAGCACATCTTTTAGAAAATACGGTTGGTGTGAAACTGCATGGGGAGGTGGGCGGATTCAGGAGGGAAGGGGTCTCTGCCTCTCCCAGACATTCCTTCCACTTGGAGCAAAACTGCTTTTCTAGCCAAATAATTTCCAATGTGCTGTCCTTATCAATGACCGGGCTGGAGCTATCGACCACTTGAGAAATGTAGTTCATCCAAATTGAGACGTGTTCTAAGTGTAAAAGCCAGGGGATTTTAAAATTTTAGTGTTCAAAAATGATATAAGCTTACCTCCTTTATATATTTGATTAGTGTTATATTGATTCATATTGAAATGCTATTAATTCGGATAGCTTCAACTAAATGAAAAATACCATTACATTTAATTTTACCTGTTTCCTTTTGCTTTTGTAATATGGCTACTAGAAAATTTTAAATGGCATACTTCTATTGGACAGCACTGTTCTAGGAGAACTCCCACAGAGCACTTTATTAGGAATTAGGTTACCTGGCCAGGTTTTCTTAATTAAAATCTCTGCACTAAGTGTTGAAAAAGGGATCAGACTGGCTACAGATATGAATTAAGCTGATCTGGATAGGACTAAGGTAAATCAGAACACAGGGTAAAGGATGATACTGTGAATATTTTAAAACTTCAACTTTCCGTGTGAGATTTAAGGGAGAGATGTTCATTTGATGCAAAATTTATATTTTGGGTAGCACATTACCTAATTTAACTGGTGTGGTCAGTTTATTTGAACTCCATAATTATATGGACTCTTGAATAGGGCGTGAGATTTTGTTGGTTTGTACAGGTTAGTGTGATGCCCAGATATATCCCAGAGTAATTTAGGCAGAGAATAAAAAAGTATTTGCAAAGTCCCCTTGGGCACTGGGAAGAGAGGAGGAAATATTCAACACCTGCATCTGGGGAATTCCCGATATTCTTGAAGCAGTGGGGACAACCAATTCAGTAAACTGAGCCCTTAATCTTGGGGGTTGAGCCTATAAAATGTATTCCTGCAAAGGATAGGCTAAGCCTACTTATAATTATGCCTAAGTGTCACCCCCCCACCCCTCAGAGAACCTGTTTTGTTGCTCAGACGTGACCTCTCTCTCTAAGCCGACTCGGCAGGTGAACTCACTGCCCTCCCCCTCTACATGGGACATGACTCCCAAGGGTGTAAATCTCCCTGACAACGTGGGACAGGACTCCCGGGATGAGCTGCAACCTGGCATCATGGGATAGAGAAAGCCTTCTTGAACAAAAGGGGAAGGAGAGAAATGAGACAAAATAAAGTGTCACTGGCTGAGAGATTTCAAACGGAGTTGAGAAGTTATCTTGGAGGTTATTCTTATACGTTATATAGATATCCCTTTTTAGTTTATGGCGTATTGGAGTGGCTGGAGGGAAGTACCTGAAACTGTTGAACTGTGTTTCAGTAGCCTTGATTCCTGAAGATGATTGTATAACTATGTAGCCTTTACAATGTGGTTGTGTGATTGTGAAAACCTTGTGTCTGATGCTTCTTTTTATCCAGGGTATGGGCAGGTGAGTAAAAAAATAAGCATAAACAAATAAATAAATAATGGAGGGATAAGGAGTAAAGAATTAGGTAGATTAAAATAACAGTGGTCAATGAGAGGGATGAGTAAGTGGTATGGGATGTGAGAGTGTTTTCATTTTTCTTTTTAATTTATTTTTCTGGAGCAATGTGAATGTTTTAAAAATGATCATGGTGATGAATACACAACTATGTGATGATATTGTGAGCCATTGATTGTGTGTTATGATCGGACTGTATCTATGTGAAGATTTCTCAATAAAAATATTTTTCTTAAAAATATCTGCCCTGAGGTTTCTGCATAAAGGGCCTTTTCCTTGAAGGAGTTTGGAGTGTCGGGGCAGCTGAGCAGAGCAGTGGTCATCTTGGGATGTTGGGATACAGCGCCCAGGCTGCTGCTGGTGGTGGTGGAGGTGCGGGAGAAGGGTCCTTTGGCCCTGATATTCTTTCTTTTGACATAGGAACTCCAGTTTTCAGATCAGCAATGCAAGCTGCATGGTCAGTAAAAGAGAACACTCAGAAGATGGGCTTGAAAAAACTTTGCTACCAATACTTTGGGTAAGTATTAGCCGTTATTCTTGTTTCTTTCTTTTTAGCAAAATAAGCATAGACATAGATGAAATCCTTAATAGAGATTAATTTAACAAACAAACAAATCAAAACAATAAACTTTTTGGGTATAATTGCATTTGTTTTAAGTTTTTCCTAAACTTAAAACCTTGTTGCTTTTCATGTTTCTTTTAACACGTGTTAGTGCCAGAAATATCTGTTATCATTAAAGCACTTTCTTTCCTAGAAAGTTCAAGGCTTGTATTAGAAAAAAGAGCAAGTTCATTTCAGGTGGAGCGTGCATATATAAAAACTGCATCCCAGAATGCTTCCAGCCAGGGCTGGGGAAGGCACAGCCACCAGCCAAGGAGATGGACCAAGAGCTGTGGAGAAGGACACTATGCTAGAGCACACGACCCAGGGCTCTGGTTCCTGCTTTCATGCCAGAGCAGTGGTTCTCAAAGTGTGGTCCCTGCACAGGCACATCAGTATCACCTGGGAATGTCTTAGAAATGCACATTCTAGGGACCCTCCTCAGAACTACTGAGTCAGGGAGTCTGGGAGGTGGCCCCAGCAATGTGCGTTTTAACCAGCCCTCCAGGGTGATTCTGATGCATGCCAAAGCTTGAAAACCAGCGGGCCAGGCTTTTAATGTGTTTGGGTTGCCCCCTTTTAAAACAAGGGATGTAGAGTAAATTCTGTCTCTCTTTCATCTTGGCAATAAAAACTAAGCTTCTCTGCAGTACCGAGACCCATAATATAAGTACTTCCTATACCTCCTAGTAATCTGAGCATTTTAGTGAGGCTCTTTAATTAAGTCTTGTCCTAAGGCACAAGATGTTTGGTGAGGGCTCACGTGGGTGTTGGGGTCCTTGAGGTTGGGGTCGTTGAGGGTGTCCATTAAATAGCACCCCTCTTCCCATCTAAGAACTGGTCAGATCGAGGAGCAAGACAGTGGAACAGAAGATGAAAACTCAACTATCACTATGCAATTACTGATAAAGCTAGCTAAAGGGGAGGGCTCGGTGTGGGAGCCAAATGGGTTTCCTGATGTTGAACCCAAGAATTACTCACCCACCATGTGCCAGAGGCTCCCCTAGGACAGACAACCGCTACCCTCCACAGGAGAAAGGAGGGAGCAGAGGTGAGCATGCCCGTTGAGTGTTCCCACACTTCCCCAAGATGGAGGGAAGGGGGCCAAGGGAAGAGAGGCTAACACCAATGGAACACTGTTCATGAGGAGGGAGACATCGAGAAAGGGGGAGAAATTTCTCCCCAGCAGTGAGATGGTGCTTTTTGCAAATACCTAGAGGCTGTGAAATGCATTTTTGTACGAAAACGTTCCACCTTTGACTTTGTTTCAAATGCGGTATTACTGCTGAAAGTACCTGTTACAGCTTCCTTGGCTGCTCAAGCAAATACCATGCAGTGGCTTAGCTCAAACAACGAGAATTTATTAGTTCAGGATTTTGAGGCTGAGAGAAGGTCCAGACCAAGGTGTCATCAAGATGATGTTTTTTCACCAAAGACTGGCATCCTGGGGCCAGCTGCCGGTGATCCTGGGTGCTCGGCTTCTCTGTCACATGGCAGTGCACATGACGGCTTCTTTTGGCCTCTCCCTTCTCTTCCAGGTTCCATTGAATTTCAGCTTCTTGCTCCCCATGGCTTTTCCTTTCTCTGAATTGCCTCCACTTATAAAGGACTCCAGTAATAGGATTAAGACTCATCCTTATTGGGTTGGGCTACACCTTAAGTGAAGTAACCTCATCCTACTTACAATGGATAAAGTTTTAAAGAATGTGTTTTTTGGGGGTTACATACGGCTCCAAACCCACCACACTGCCCAAAATAGCAACGTATTGGGCCATGTGGAGGTTTTGCTTAAATCCCTCCTGGATGGCAGAGACCCCTAGAGTGTGCCACAGCTGGGCTCCCAAATCCTGCTATAGAATTTGTTGGACTCAGTGCAAAATGCAAATGCAGGAGCACGTGGGAAACAGTGCAGGAGCATGCCGTCAGATGTGGGAATCTTTATGTGGGAAAGAGGTGGCGTTAATATCTTGGGGAGGTAAAGCAATCACCCTCAAGAAGCTGGAAGTCCACCTGGGCTTGGCAGAGCTGGGCGGTAGAAACTCCTGGTTTGTTATCTTGGGGGTTTGAGGTTGATAGGATGAATCCCCCACCTGGACAGCAGCCACCTGAGGGGTAGTGGCCAACTTTAAACTGTTGCCCAGGCCCTGAACCTCTGTAAGCTCTCGCCGCAAAACCCAGAACCCCAGCCCAGCTGTGAGAAAAACAACAGACGTATTCCAATTGAGGGACATGCCCAACCCAACATCTCCCCCAGACTGCCAGGGTCATCAAAAACGAGGGAAACCTGAGAAACTGTCAGGGCCATGAGGAGACCTGACAACTAACTGCAACGTGGGGTCCTGGATGGGATCCTGGGGCAGAAAAAGGACCTTAGGGGAAAAACCAAGGAAATGTGAATAAAGTACAGAGTTGTTCATTACAGTGCATCAACATTGGCTCATTAGTTGTAATCAATACGTCAGACGAATGTAAGATATGGAGCCCTTGTTAAAAATTAAGAATTTCAAGACAGCAACAGCAGGGCGTTGAAGCAAGTGGGGGCCCTTAGACATGCAGGGCCCTGTGGGAATGCGCAGGTGAAGCTGGCCCAGATAACCATCCACCCACCCACTCACCAGCCACCAAAATCCCACTGGGCATTCGCTGCAGGCACTGGTTAGTGCTTTACATGCATTTAAACCACATGACTGTGCTATCCTGTTGCAACGCAATTCTGCCTCTAACCAGAGGTAGGTCAAGTTCGCTGGTTAAGTGCACAGTCCCCACAAAACTGTCCTCACTGCAGATGCCAACCTCAAACTCGGGGTTCCCAGGGCCACCCTCACTTAGGACCAACTGGCTCCAACTGCAGGAGTCCCACCCTGTGCTGGTTTAAAAGGATGTATGCCCACTAGAAAAGCCATGTTTTAACCAAAATCCCATTTCATAAAGGTGGAATAATCCCTATTCAATACTGTATGTTTGAAACTGTAATCAGATCATCTCCCTGGATGATATGGTTTAGTCAAGAGTGGTTGTTAAACTGGATTAGGGGATGACATGTCTCCATCCACTTGGGGTGGGTCTTGAGAAGTTTCTGGAGTCCTATAAAAGAGGAAACATTTTGGAGAATGAAAGAGATTCAGAAAGAGCAGCACCACAAAGCAGAAGAGTCCATGAGCCAGCGACCTTTGGAGATGAAGAAGGAAAACGCCTCCCAGGGAGCTTCATGAAACCAGAAGCCAGGAGAGAAAGCTAGCAGATGATGCTGTGTTTGCCATGTGCCCTTCCAGCCGAGAGAGGAACCCTGAACTTCATCAGCCTTCTTGAACCAAGGTATCTTTCCCTGGGTGCCTTTGATTGGACATTTCTATAGATTTGTTTTAATTGGACATTTTTTCGGCCTTAGAACTGTAAACTAGCAACTTATTAAATTCCCCTTTTTAAAAGCCATCCTGTCTCTGGTATATTGCATTCTGGCAGCTAGCAAACTAGAACACACCCCACCCCCTGATTTGGTAATCTGCTAGGACAATCCACAGAACTCAAGAAAGTGCTCTTCTTCCAATTACAGTTTTATTATAGCAAAAAGGATACAGATCAGGATGAACCAAAAAACACGCACAGGGAGAGGTCTGGGAGGTCTCCAATGCAAAACTTCTGCCACCTGCTCACCGTGGGGGCAGATCTCGTCACCCTTCTGGCACATTAATGCAAATTACCAATGAGCAAGCTCCCCCGAGCCTCCATGTCCAGAGTTTATATGGGGTTTTACACGGTGTCAGAGATAAACTGAGGCATTTAAAAAGAATGTTGGAAAATAAGTCTTTTTTTGTAAAGGTTTATTTAGGCAACACACAAGTTGCAGATTGAGCAGTGGCAACTGAAGGCGGTAGGGAGCTCCTCCCAGGGCATGGAAAGTGGACACTCCCTACAGGGCAAACACTTAGAAGCAAGCAAGGAAGGGTTCTGACTGGCTGGCATTAAGTTTCCATTTTACATGGAAGGTAGGGGTGCAATCTGACAAAGTGGGAAAGTGGGGAGCAGGTATACATTGATTAGTGTAGTATGCTTGTCTCTCCTGATAAGCTATCTCTCTTGGACCCCAGCTGGTTTATCACCAGGTGTTGCTTATTGGCAGTTTCGTAGGGTGCCTTGCATTGTTCCATTTTCTTGGGAAGCCGCTGTAGGGCCATCACTTTTTGTCTTCTGGGAAATCCTTTCTTGGAAAGGAATCCCTCCATGTAATTCCCAATGCAGACAGCCATTTTCTTGTACCTAACAGAAAGCGTTGGATTGATTAAGTTGATTGAATCAATGCTCACTTGGTGGAACTCAGTCTCCAGCCATAAGGTAGGCTCAGAGGCCAAACTTTAATCACATGGCTGGTCATTCAGATGCGTCCAGTCCCTACCCTAAGACGCTACAGGTGGAGTTGGCCCCACCTATGGCTCATTCATTAGCAGGGGCCATCAGATGTAGTCAGGGACCCACCAGGAATATCAAAGTGACTCCTATTACGGGGGAAGTTCCAGGGATGTAGCGGTTACCCCCAGGAGAGAGGGGAAAAGGCCAGACCTCTTTTTGGAGGCCAAATTCCTTATTCTCCTCCTACCTCCATATTATAGAGGAGGAAACCGAGACTGAAAGAGTTTGCATAATTTACCCATGGTCAAGCAGGGGGAGCCAGGCTGTGAATCTAAGTCTGTCTACCTCTACAGCCCATATTTACACCAGTTCAAATTCTACCAACCACTGACATTTCCTTCCTCAGATGCATCACTGTATCATCATGAAATAAGTGCTCAGGACACACTGCCAGGAGTGACCAGCCATGCCAAGGGAGCTTAAAGGTTTTAGCAGAGCCCAAAGGCTTTAGGTAGTGGAGCTTAAAAAGAGGGCAATCTGGGAATCTTTAAATTAACTGAAAACCCGGGCAGGTATGATCAACTCTAAAGGGTCTGCTGGGGTTATAATAGTATCTCTTCATTTTCATTTCCTCTTTGTGTTTGAAACATTTTATTGATCTTTCCAACCTGTCTGAGTAGCATAATAAATGTTGATCTTTGATATTTATTCATTATCTCCAGGGTGAAAGACACAGTCCAATATACAAAGAGGCATGCCAGCCATGGAGGGGGCAGCTTAATGTGTCTTAGCTTCACAGATGAGGCGATACAGAAAGGTTAAACTATTGTCATTCTTAGGTGGTCCAGAGCCAAATGAAAAACTCAGACCTCTGTCTGAGCCTTAGGAAGCTGCTGGCTGCCTTTCTAATATGAAACATGTTTTCCCGGCCAGATTATGTAATACGGGATAGGTTGTTTTCTATTTTCTAAGATTCTGTTGGGCCTCTGGAAACCTTTCCAATCCCCCAGCCAAACCTCATAAGTAGGTTTCCAACACTTGGAGGACAGCACAAACTCCAGTGCTTGCAGAATTCGTGACCAGATCCTAAGGGTTTGGAAGCTGGCAGTTTAGTTAAATGTGAAAAACCTTCCATTCGAGCCCATCCCTGCACACGGTTCTTTGTTGACACATCATAGTACGTGCATTAAAGTTTGGAAATGAGTCTCCTTAATCCTTTGTAGGGATGGGCTGTGACGTGGAGAGATCTTATCTCCTGACTTTCCGTCCCTACTGAGGAATGAAAGCAAGCTGCTTCTGGGTGGATGTGTGCGTTGATGAAGCAATGGAGAACAGATCTTATGATTTTGCTTGATTGCCGTGCTCACCACTGTGTTTGGGATCTTCTCAAGTCATATCCATTTTGCCTGTTGGAATTCGGTGGCTTTAAGAGCCCGTGAGGAGCAGAGACAGATGGGAAGGGAGGGGAGGCCGCGCTCAGTGTCCTGCTGGCAGCCTGCCCCCGCCCTAGCATTAGCAGATTGAAACTCTCACCCATCCTTTAGGCATTCTCACACCCTGGGATGCAGGGCGATCCTCCCTTCTCCAGGGCAGCTGCATCGTCAGTTAATTGAATGTAAAAAACGGAAGTTGATGGTTAGCACTTTGGCGGAAAATTGGGGGGTTCACCTTGGGTCATTTTGGAAGGTCGTACACCAGCATAAAGCAAATGCTCTATCAGTCAACATTCTGTTCCTTAGAGCTCTCTACTCACACCCAGTGATAACCGCTGTCTGACACAGGGACCCAAGGTCCAGAAGCACTTAAATAGCAAAAGTAACTGACACTTTCCATATGCCACAGGCTGTGCCATGTACTTTCCTTTGATCAGCTCATTCAATCGTCACAACTTTATAGATTGGACAGATGAAGAAACCAAGGGTTAGAGGTAGTCTGAAACCAGGGTCTGTGTCTCACTTTTCTAAAGAAAGAACAACAACATCATAGCCGGTGCATGTTTAGTGTAGGGTTGTATGAGTCAGCTATTGCTATGTAACAAATAAATCGAGAATCTCAGAGGCTTTTGTTTTTTTTCTGACACTTCTGTAGGTCAGCTGGGTGGACTGATCTCTAGCTGAGCTCAGCTGGGAGGCTCTAAGCAGCAGGTTGGGCCTGGGGTATGTTGGCGCTCATCCTCCAGGGACTGGCAGGCTGGCCAGGGTATGTCCTCATGGGAATGGCAGAAACCCAAGTGTGCAGGCACATTTTTAGCCTCTGCTTGCTTCGTGTCTGCTAACATCTGACAGACCAAAGCAAATCATATCACCACGCCCAAAGTCAAAATTTGAGGAGGGGTAGTCTGCCTTGGAGGCAGGGAGGAGGGCGCGAATATTGTCACATGATAATCAACCATCAGGTCTATTTTGTTACATTCTTGTCCTTTAGAAATGAGTCATCTGCCTTTGACATGCATGGTAACTATTTATTAACCAAAATATTTCATGGGCACAAGCACTTGGCTTGTTCGGCCAACATTTATAGAGTGCCTACTGTATGCCAGGTGCAGTTCCATCGTGAAGATTCAGAAGGTAAAGTGACCCTAGTCTAGGGGGGGTTAGACACCCAAGCCGTTTCAGTAGCCATATGCTAAGTGCCCTCCTCATCCATGAAGGAGATTGGGTTACAAAGAGTGTTACTTCCGAGGTCGAGTATTTCCTTCTGCACTGAATGTGTCTAGTGCCAGACATTCGTACTTATCAATAATCTTTACCCTTAGCTTGACCAAACACCGTTTGGCTCCTAAGACCTCCTTTCATCTTCCAAACCTTCATGATTCCCAAAGGGCCACAGTAGTCAGGAAATGAGAGTAATAAAGAAATATTAGCTAACATTGTTCTTTGTGTGTTTGTGTAAAATTTTTATTGTGCTAACATCTGTGCAACATGAAGTGTCCCATTTTGGCCACATTCAAGTACACAACTCAGTAAATGTCAATCACGATCAGAGTGTTGTGCTGCCATCACCACCATCCATCACCAGAACTTTCCCATCACCCCAACAGAAACTCTGTACCAGTTAAGCACAAACTCCCCATTCACTAATACTGATTTTTTCTTTAATATTTTTTATTATGAAATATAACATATATACAAAAAAGCAGTACATTTTAACACGTCGTTATAGAACAAATTTCAGTGTATGGCATGGGTTACAGTTCCACAATTTCAGGTACTTCTTTTTAGCTGCTCCAAGACACTGGAAACTGAAAAGCAGTATCAATATGATTCAGTAGTTATACTTCTTTGTTAAATCTTTTTTTTAAAGTTGTACAGATTTTCTTTTCATTTTTCTTTTAACTTTTTAAATTGTATAACATATATACAAAACAAAGAAAGAAAAGAGCAATAGTTTCAAAGCACTCTTCAACAAGTAGTTACAGGACAGATCCCAGAGTTTGTCATGGGCTACCATATGATCCTCTCAGATTTTTCCTTCTCACTGCTCCAGAATATAGGATGCTAGAAGGAATAAATATTTTTTATAATCATAACTGACTTTTTTGTGAAAAATAACATATATACAAAAAGGCAATAAATTTCAAAACACAGCACAACAATTAGTTGTAGAACAGAGTTCAGAGTTTGGTATGCGTTATAATTCCACAATTTTAGGTTTTTACTTCTAGCTGCTCTAAAATACTAGATACTAAAAGAAATATGAATTAAATGATTCAGCAATTATATTCGTTTGTTAAACCTTCCCTTACCTGTGGGTTTACCTACACCATCACCTTTGATTTTTTTATCCCACTCTTTAGGGGTATTTGGGCTGTGGCCATTCTAAATTTTCCTGCTGGGAGGGTCTGTCACTAATATGGGGTGGGGAGATGAAACTATCTGATGTTCTGGAGAGGCTGGGCCTTCTGGGTTTCAGGACTTATCTGGACCAGGGACCCATCTGGAGATTGTATGTTTCTGGAAAATTATCCCAGTGCATGGAACCTTTCTAGAATCCTGTATATTGCTCTAGGTGTTCTTTAGGATTGGTTGGAATGGTTTGGTTGGGGGTTGGCAACTTATCAAGGGTAGCAATGTCTAACTGAACAGTGTAGCCTCTCAACTCTATTTGAACTGTCTCAGCCACTGATAATTTATTAGTTACACTTCTTTTCCCCCTTTTCGTCAAAATGGAATTGTTGATCCCATGGTGCCAGGGCTGGATTCATCCCTGGGAGTCATCTCCCACGCTGCCAGGGATACTTTCACCCCTGGATGTCATGTCCCACGTAGAGGGGAGGGCAATGATTTCACTTGTAGATTTGGGCTTAGAGAGAGTGAGGCCACATCTGAGCAACAAAAGAGGTCCTCCAGAAGTACCTCTTAGGCATGCCTATAGGTAGGCTAAGCTTCCCTGCTACCTACATAAGCTTCACAAGAGCAAACCGCAAGATCAAAAGCTTGGCCTATTGATCTGGGTGTCCCTAATGTTTGACACAGTATCAGGGGATTCCCTGATACTAGACTTTAATAGTTCCATGTTTTTTCTCCCATCCCTCACAGGACTTTGTCAATACTTTTTGATTATCTGCTTAATATATTCTAGAATGTATTCAGGCATTACATTAAACTATACAGGGTTAAAGGCCCTCATTCCTGTTCTGGGCTCCTTGTGTTTCAATTGTTCAAATGATCTACCAGACAGATTGAGTTAGATTATGTACTTCAGAAAATTTAGGTTCTGAACAAAATAAATCTTTCTTCCTTTGGTCTCAAAGAGTAGGTGAGGTTCTGAATTATAGACAATGTCTTCCTTAGCTCTGTGTTCTAAATTACCTTAATCCTGATCTGATCAGCTTTGTTCTTATCTCTAAACACCATGTTATAGGTATATAAAATAGCCTCTCAAAATCCAGAAATAATGATTACCATTATGGATTAAATGTGTCTGTTAAAAGAGCTTACAACCTAGGCCCCTGTTTTATTCAAAGCATTTTCTAAAGGAGACCATACAATAATTGTTCTTTCATTTCTGGCTTATTTTGCTTCACCAAATGTCCCCCAGGTTCATTCACATCACTGCATGCCTCACGACTTCCTTTTTCTTTTTTGTAGCAGCACAATATTTGATCATATGCATACACCACTGTTCACCAATCCACTTCTCAGTCAGTGCATCCTTTAACCACATGCATTCATTAGGCATCATGTATAATGCCCAAAGTCCACAGTCCATCAACCCTCTCAATTTATTGTTACCAAGAAAAAGATATCCAATAAACACATACTTACCAAATAGGAAATCTAAACCTCACCTTAGCTCTTGTCCCTCCCCCTATTATTTACCTCTGCTGTTGCTGTGGTACTGCTGATGTTTTCCTGTTAAACATAGCCCATAGCATGCAATAGCAGTTTTCCCTTGTACCCTGGGCTTAAACACTCTTAGTTCACGAATCATACCTTTGAAGTATGTGGTAGTTAGATTCAGTTGTCAACTTGGCCAGGTGAAGGCACCTAGTTCTGTTGCTGTGGACATGAGCCAATGGTATGTGAACCTCATCTGTTGCTCATTACATCTGCAGTCGGCTAGGAGGTGTGCCTGCTGCAATGAGTGATATTTGACTTAATTGGCTGGTGCTTAAATGAGAGAGCGAAAAGTAGCACAGCCTAAGCAGCTTGGCATTCCTCATCTCAGCACTTGCAGCTCAACCCAGGCCTTTGGAGATGCAGAAAGAAGTCACCCTGGGGA
>PVIY010058296.1:0-12518 GCA_004026745.1 Myrmecophaga tridactyla | reverse complement strand
AAAAAAATGATATTGCCTTCATAAAATGAGTTAGGTAGAGTTCCTTCTTCCTCACTTTTTTGGAAAAGTTTTGAGCAGGATTGGTGTTAGTTGTTTCTGGAATGTTTAATAAAATTCCCCTGTGGAGCCATCTAGCCCTTGGCTTTTATTTGTAGGAAGATTTTTGAGGACTGATTGAATCTCTTTACTTCTGATTGGTTTGTTGAGATCTTCTATTTCTTCCTGAGTTATTGTAGCTTGTTTGTGTGTCTCCAGGAATTTGTCCATTTCATCTAAGTTGTCTAGTTTGTTGGCATATCATTTTTCATAGTATCCTTTCATAATGTCTTTTATTTCTTCAGGGTCTGTGTAACACACCCCTTCCATTTCAGATTTTATTTATTTGCATCCTCTATATTTTTTTCATTGTCGGTCTTGCTAATGGCCCATCAATTTTATTGATTTTCTCAAAGAACCAACTTTTGGTTGTATTGATTCTTCCTATTGTTCTTTTGTTCTCTCATTCATTTATCTCTTCTTTAATCTTTGTTATTTTTTTTCTTCTGTTTGCTTTGGGGTTAGTTGCTGTTCTTTCTCAAGTCCCTCCAAGTGTTCTACTAAGTCCTTGTTTTTTGCTCTTTCTTGTTTTTGAATATTGGCATTTAGGGCAATAAATTTCCCTCTCAGCACAAACTTTGACACATCCCATAAGTTCTGATAAGTTGTATTCTCATTTTCATTCATCTCCAGAGAGCTACTGATTTCTCTAGCAATTTTTTCTTTGACCGATTGATGTTTAAGAGTGTGTTATTTAATCTCCATATATTTGTGAATGTTCTTGTTCTTTGGTGGTTATTCAGATCCAGCTTCATCCCATTGTGATCAGAGAAAGGGCTTTGAATAATTTCCATTTAAAAAAAATTTATAAATACCTGTTTTGTGCCCCAGCATTTGATCTATCTTGGAGAATGTTCCATGAGCACTAGAGAAGACTGTATATCCTTGTGCTTTGGGTTGCAGTGACCTATATATGCCTGTTAGTTCTAATTCATCATTTGTTAAGTTATTTAACTTCTCTATTTCCTTGTTGATCTTCTGTCTGGTTGTTCTATCTACAGAGGTGAGTGGTGTACTAAAGTCCTTTACTATTATTGTTGAAACAGCTATCACTCCCTTCAGTTTTGCCAATGTCTGTCTCATGTACTTTGGAGATCCTTGACTGGGAGCATAAACATTTATGATTGTCATATCTTCTTGGTGAATTGACCCTTTAATTAGTATATAGATTCCTTCTTTGCCCCTTATGATGTCTTTACATGTAAAGTCTATTTTGTCCAATATTAGTATAGCTATTCCTGCTTTGTTTTGGTTACAACTTACATGAAAAATCTTTTTCGTTCCTTTCACTTTAAACCTATCTGTATCATTGTGTCTAAAATGAGTCTCTTGTAAGCAGCATATATCTGGATTATGTTTCTTAATCCATTCTGCCAATCTGTATGTTTTAATTGGTCAGTTTAGTCCGTTAGCATTCAAAGTTATTACTGAAAAGGCATTTCTTGAATCCACCATCTTATCTTTTTAATTTCATTTGTCAGATTTATATATTATTTTCCCTCTTTCTCTTTGTATTCTTTTTTTTTTTTTTTGGTATTAATTTACCCATAGTGGTACTCTTCAATTCTGTGCCCTCCTCCAGACCTCCCTCTCCTATCTTTTTCTTCAGTGGACACAACTGCTTTTAGTATTTCTTGTAGGGCCAGTCTCTTGTTGACAAATTATTTCAGGACTTCTTTGTCTGAGAAAATTTTAATCTCCCCCTCAGTTTTGAAGGACAATTTGGCTGGGTACAGAGTTTTTGCTGGAAGTCTTTCTCTTTCAGGATCTCGAATACATCCTACCACTGCCTTCTAGCCTCCAGGGTGTTAGTCAAGTAGTCTGAACTCATTCTTATTTGGTTTCCCTTATTTGTAGTAGGTTATTTTTCTCTTGCCACTTTCAAGATTTTCTGCTTCTCTTCAACATTTGTCAGACTGTTTAGTATGTGCCTTGGGGATGGCCCATTTGGATTTATTCTGTTTGGAGTTTGTTGGACTTCTTTGACTTGTATATTTATTCCCTTTGTGAGGGTTGGGAAGTTTTCCCCCCATTATATCCCCAACTACTCTTCTTAGCACTTTAAACCTCTCTTCTCCTTCTGGGACACCGGTGATTATTATATTTGTGTGCTTTGTTTTGCATATCATTTCCCTGAGATCCAATTCAATTTTTCCATCTTATTTGACATTTGCTGCTTTGAATCTTCGAAGTCAGTTATCCTCTCCTCTATATCACTTATTCTTTCTTCTGTCTCTCCAAATCTGCTGTTGTATGCCTCTAGTATGTTTTTTATTTGGTCAGCGGAGTTTTTAATCTCTGTGTTATCACTATTTTTCTATTTATTCTTTCAAATCCCTATTTATGCTCTTCTGCTGTCTTCTTGATCTCCTTTATGCCATTTGCTTTTCCACTTATTTTATTAAGTAGAGTTGTATGAACATCTTTGATTAGTTGTTCCAGTGTCTGTGTGTCTTCCGGTGTTTTCATTTGGTCATTAGGCAGGACAATACCTGTCTGCATTTTGATATGCTTAGTGATCTTCTGCTATCTTTGTGGCATGTAAATATCATGATTGGTTTATTTTGGGAGTTGATTTCTTTCAACAGTATAAAGCCTTGTGTTTGCAGGATGGTTGTAGGGCAGGGAGCAGGGGACGGGGTGGGGCATTCAGTGTGGTGATTTGTTTCAGGGCAGGTATAGGTGCAGGTTGGGGATGTTATGCTAATGCTTGTGAGTGTGGGTTCCCAGCAACCAGGGAGGATGTAGCTGTGTGGGTGCACTGGTCTGGGGGAGCATAACCCTAGTGTGCACTGGTCTAAGGCATGGGGCCCTTTATGTGCATGCATAGAGCTGTTGCAGCAGGTAGGCACTATGCCTTCATGGATTGGGGGCAGATGTGACCTCGTTGCACAGGTCAACACTTTCTCAGAGCTGGAAAGTGTGGCTGAGGACTGTGCACATGCATGGTTCTAGGACTAATGTCAAATGTGGTTCCCAGAGCTGAATGACCTGATTGGGGGCCTGTGCACCTGTGTGGGCCTATAAGTGCTGTGAAGTTATGTGCAGAGCTCAGGATGTATGGGTGAGGCTGTGCAGGAATACAGGGTAGCCTGGGTATGGGGGTTTGTACCCACAGCATTTATGCTCTTGCAACACCTGCAGGGAACTGGGAGGGGGAAGTAGTGCTCAGGGGAGGGTGCAGGAGAGGTAGGTTGGGCTGCACTTGGGGAGGGGTCGGGGCAGGTATGTGTACTGGGGGCTTGTGGCATAGGGGCACATGGAGTGTGAGGAATGGTAGGGGGTGACAGGGTTTGTGTGCATGGGGTGTGTGGTGAATCACCAGTTATGGGGCTTTGCTGGTGAGGGTAACATGCCCTAGGAACAGGCCTTGCTTACTTCCTGGTCCCCAGCTCCTGTCAGTGCACTCCCATGGGCTCCATGCCTCCATGGCATGCTCCAGCCCTCTGCCTCCTAGTTCCTCAGCCTCTGCAACTAGGGCTGCCCCATGTTGTGTAGAAGGTTCTCCCCGGTCAGCCACCCTCCTGAATCACTACTTCAGTCACCCTCCTGTCCCTTTTCTAACTTTTTCATGGATCAGGGCTAATCTCAATCTACTCTATTTTGTCATTTTCCTGGAAGTCCTCAATACAATTTTTTTTTTATAATCACAATTGACTTTTAAAATTATTTTTTGTGAAGATAACATATATAGAAAAAAAGCAATAAAATTCAGAGCACAACATTACAAAGAGTTGTAGAACATATTTCAGAGTTTGGCATGGGTTACAATTCCACAATTTTAGGTTTTTACTTTTAGCTGCTCTAAGATACTCTAGTGCATGGAACCCTTGTGTAATCTTATATACTGGCCTAGGTGTTCTTGAGGATAGGTTGGATTGGTCCTGGTTGGGGTTTGACTTGCATGAGAGCAACCTCCTGAGTAGCCTCTTGACTTTTTCTGAACTCTCTCTGCCATTGATACTTTATTAGTTACACTTTCCCCCCTTTTTGGTCAAGATGGAATTGCTGGTCCCACGGTGGCACCGTTGACTTTTGGGCTGGCTAATTCTTCATTGTAAGGTGCTGTCCTGTGCATCATAGAATGTTTTTCATCATCCTTGATCTCCACCATCAAATACCAATAGCAACACCCCAGCCAAGATAGTAAAATATGTCTCCAGATATTGCCAAGTGTTCCATAGTGGACAAAATCACCCTCACTTTAAAATCACTGTCTGTGCTGTTGGGTCTACTTGATATTCAAACAATTTCTCTGTTATAGAGTATTTTATTGCCTGAATATGCAACTTTTGACATCCATTTTCTGTTGATGAAATTTTCACTTTTTTCCAAATGTTTGCTGTTATAAATCATGCTACTATGAATACATATACATGGCTCCTTGAGCACTATAGTTACTCTAGGGAAGGTTGTGTATGAGTGGAAATGCTTACTCATGAGGTAAGCAATCTTCAACTTGAAAGATAAGTTCAAAATATTTTAGAACTTTCTCTTTTTCTTTATACATACATGCATACCTGTTCTAGTCTGCTAGCTGCCAGAATGCATTATACCAGAAACAGAATGGTTTTTAAAAAGAGGAATTTAATCAGATGCAGTTCACAGTTCCAAGGCTGAGAAAATGTCCCAATTAAAGCAAGTCTATAGAAATGTCCAATCTAAGGCATCCAGGGAAAGATACCTTAGTTCAAGAAGGTCAATGAAGTTCAGGGTTTCTTTCTCAAGTGAGAAGCCACATGGCAAACCCAGTCAGTGTTTCTCTCTTCTGGAAAGGCACATGGTGAACACGGTCAGGGTTCCTCTTTCATCTGGAAGGGCACATGGCAAGCATCTGCTAGCTTCTTCTCCTGTTTCATGAAGATCCCTGGGAGGCGTTTTCCTTCTTCATCTGCAAAGGTTGCTGGCTGTGGACTCTTTGCTTCGTGGTGCTGCAGCATTCTCTGCTCTCTCTGAATCTCTTTCATTCTCCAAAATGTTTCTTTTTTAGAAAAGTCCAGAAACTTATCAAGACCCACCCAAATGGGTGGAGACATGTTGTCACCTAATCCAGCTTAACAACCACCCTTCATTAAATCACATCTCCAGGGAGATGATCTGATTACAGTTTCAAACATGCAGTATTGAATAGGGATTATTTTGCCTTTATGAAATGGGATTTTTGTTTGTTTGTTTGTTTTGCATGGGCAGGCACTGGGAATTGAACCCGAGTCTCTAGCATGGCAGGCGGGAACTCTGCCTGCTGAGCCACCATGGCCCACTTACGAAATGGGATTTTGATTAAAACATAGTGTTTATAGGGGACATACATCTTTTCAAAACAGCACAACACCTATCCCCTACTGTCTTGTTTTTATGCATCATAATACAAGACAGTAGCATGGATTCAGCCAGTGAGGGTAAAATAATGGTTAAAAAAAGTCACCCCCAAGAGAGCCTCTTTTTTTGCTCAGATGTGGCCTCTCTCTCCAGCCAACACAACAAGCAAACTCACCACCCTCTCCCTGTCTACATGGGACATGACTCCCACTGGTGTGGACCTTCCTGGCAACGTGGGACAGAAATCCTAGAATAAGCTGAGACTCAGCATCAAGGGATTGAGAAAAAACCTAGAATGAGTTGAGATTCAGTATCAAAGGAATGAGAAAACCTTCTCAACCAAAAGGTGTAAGAGTGAAATGAGACAAAGTGTCAATGGCTGAGAGATTTCAAACAGAGTTGAGAGGTTATCCTGGAGGTTATTCTTATGCATTAAGTAGATATCGCCTTGTTATTCAAGATGTAATGGAGAGGCTGGAGGGAACTGCTTGAAAGTGTAGAGCTGTGTTCCAGTAGCCATGTTTCTTGATGATGACTGAATAATGATACAGTTTTCACAATGTGACTGTGTGATTGTGAAAACCTTGTGGCTGATGTTCCTTTTATCTACCTTGTCAACAGATGAGTAGAACATATGGAATAAAAATAAATAATAGGGGGAACAAATGTTAAAATAAATTTAGTTTGATATGCTAGTGATCAATGAAAGTGAGGGGTAAGGGGTATGGTATGTATAATCTTTTTTTCTGTTTTCACTTTATTTCTTTTTCTGAATTGATGCAAATGTTCTAAGAAATGATGAATATGCAACTATGTGATGCTATTATGAATTACTGATTATATATGTAGAATGGAATGATCATATGTTAATGTTTTTGTTCATTTGTTGTTAATTTTTTTAAATTAATAAATAAATTAATTTTAAAAAGCCATGTTATTTTTCTTAGGCACTAGAGAGTATCTTGCTTTATGTAATATCTTTGAAACTCTAAATCTTATCTACATCTCCCCCAAAACTCTGGTGTCTTGAGAAAGAAGTTTAAGAATGGGGAAACCAGAATTGCAAGACTCTGAATACTGCCTCCTTTTGTTCATCACATGATTTTTGAGTCTCCAGTATGTGACTGGCATTGTTAGAGTCATCAAAATGAATAGAACATCATTCCTTCCTCAAGATCTCAGATAAACCTCAATACTGGGAGCTAATAAATTCCCATTCTTTATGCCAACCCATTGTTGGTTGTTTGAGCAGCCTAGGAATTTAAAACAAATGATATTTTATGTATTCATGGATTTAACACATATCTATTAAGTTCTTACTATGTTACTTGTACTGTTTTGAGACTGTGGATATACTACCAGTCACAGTCTTACAGAGATGAGTTTCTAGTAAGGAGGAAGTAGACATAAAGACATAAATAAATATATACTTTGTTAGTTGGCTATAATAAGGCAAAGAAGGACAATATGGAGAGGTTCACAAGTGGGATGAGGGTAGGAGCAGGTAAAAGAGCTTTTGATGAGATAACATTTGTACGGAGCATTGAATGAAGTAAGGGTAATGTGGATATCTAGAAGAAAAGAATACAAGACTAAAGAACAGAATATGCAAAAAACCGTGAGATAGGAGCCAAAGAAGCAAGTTTGCGGCACCCAAAGCTAATGTGTTAAGAGGGCTTTGAAGAGTCTCCGGAATTTTTAAGGTCATTAGGTAGTATTGGAGCAGGAACATCATGTGTATTCACAAAATATCAAAGAGAGTTATCCTGTGTGTCTGGCATGTAAGGTGTATGATAACGGAACATAGTAGGCAGATTTTTCTGGGAGAAGGGATGGGATTGGAAGAATAATTGGGTACAGATGCTTTTTATAATAACAAATTCCAAACGTTCAACAAAAGAAAAGAGAACACTATAATGAGCCCCTATCTCTCCATAATCTAGATTCAACAATTATCAAGATATTGCCACGCATATTTTTTCTATTTGCCTTTTCCTCTTCCTCCTTCTTTTTGCTAAAGTATTTTAAGGTAAATCCTAGAAATCATTTAATTTTTCCTGCATAATTCAAAATATGTTTCTAAAATAGAAGAAATTAAAAAGATAATTGGAATGCCATTATTACATTTAGTAAACTTCGTATTATTTCCTTGGTATTATCCAATAGCCAACATATGTTCAAATTTCATCTGTCATCTCAAACAACTTTTTAAATAGTTGGTTTATTCAAATGAAGTCTACCTATTGCATTTGGTTGTTTAAACTATTTTTCTGTCTTCTGATACCCGGAGTCTTATATCCACATTCCATGAGATACTGCCACTTGGATGTCTAATAGACACCTCAAACTTCACATGGCCATAATTGAACTCACAATTTTCTTCCCCAAACATTCTCCACATTCAGTTTTTTTTCACCTCAGTTAATGCCAACATCTTGAGAACAAATGCCTTGGAATTATCCTTGACTCCCCTCCTTCTATCACATATCATATTCTTTTCATTGGGAATTTCTGCATGTAGTGGTTAGGTTCAGGTGTCAACTTGGCCAGGTCATGGTGTCCAGTTATTCTGTTGCTATGGACTTAAATCATCAGCATGTGAAATTCATCTATGGCTGATTTCATCTTGGTATTATCCATAGCCAACATATGTTCACTAAGGGGTGTGCTTTCTACAATGAATGAGGTTTAGAAGGAAAGCTCAGAAGAAAGAGAAACAGCTCAGCAAAGTCCCAAGGAGACCAATGTCTCAGAGGTTAGAGCACAGAACTGGCTCAGACATTTCAGACATTTGGAAATGCAGAAAGGAACCACCCTGGGGAAAGCTGTATGAACCTAGAAGCCAGGAGAGAAGTCCAGTAGACATTGTTGGCTGTGTGCCTTCTCAAATTAGTAAATTTGTAACTAAATAAATCTCCTTAGCAAACTAAAATGCTGTATATGCACCTTTATAGTATTCTGGCAACTTTCCGCCTTTGCTTGTTACTGACCTGGTCAGACCACCATCATCTCTCACTACAATTATTGCAATAGCCTGAAAACTTTTTCTCCCTCCCCTTATAGTCTATTCTCAACACTCCAGCCAGACTGATCTTTCCTAGACAAGAGTCAGATTCTGTCACTTCTTTGCTCAAAACTCTGATGGCCTCTTACCTTCCTCTGAGTAAAAGGCAAAGTTATTATAATGACCTTCAAGGAGCTACTTGATCTGATTCCTGTTACCATTCTGACATAATCTCCTAATAATCCCAACATCTGACCACTTGGTTCAGCCACTTTTGCCTACTTTCTTGTCCTAGTTTATTACTGCTTCATTTAGAGCCATTGAACTTGTTCCTTCCTCTGTTTCTGATACTTTTCCTCCAAACATCTGATTGGGTCTCTTTCTTACTTCTTTTGTTCTTTGTTGTCCCCCTTCAGTGAAACCTTATCAAATTGCTCTGTTCAAAATCCTCTAACTTTATTAGGTACTGTATTAGTTAGAGTTCTCTAGAGAAACAGAATCAACAGGGAACACTTGCAGATATAAAATTTATAAAAGTGTCTCATGTGATCACAGGAATGCAGAGTCCAAAATCCACAGGGCAGACTGTGAGGCCAATGATTCCAATAGACGGTCTGGATGAACTCCACAGGAGAGGCTCACCAGCCAAAACAGGAAGAGCCTGTCTCTTCTGATTCCTCTTAAAAGGCTTCCAGTGATCAGATTAAGCATTATTCATTGCAGAAGACACTCCCCTTTGGCAGATTACAAATGGAATCAGTTGTGAATGATCATGATTTAATTCTATGAAATGTCCTCATTGCAACAGACAGGTCAGCACTTGCCCAACCAGACAAACAGGTACCACCACTTGGCCAAATTGACACATGAACCTAACCATGACAGGTAGACCATTGTTTGTCCTGCTCACTGGTTTGTAAACTCAGAGAAAGGTGCTATGTTTATTTCATTCACCATAGCATAATCAAGGTCTAGTGTCATGCCTTGCAAATATAATAATTACTCAAACATTTGTTGAAAACAATGAATGAATTGAAAGTAGAATAGATGCTTGGATACCTGGTATACTGTCTTTATTAGGGACTGATTTTGGCATGAGTTGAGAACCAAAATGTTCCAGTAGGATATGTTGCTACCTGGAAGGAGAGTAAGAAACCAATTTAAGGATATACAATATAATTCAGGGTGATTTTTTATTAAAAATTAGATGCCACAGCTTGTTTCACTTTTACAGAAAACAAAATGGAATAGGAATTTATTTTTAATTACAGTAATATAAAAGAAGCATTATAATTAAAATTTGAGACATCAGGAGCTTATATATATCCAAAGCTAATGATATTTTAAGATGCTATATGTGAAAAGCAAAATAAAACAAATAAACAGCAAAAGCAGACAAACAAAAAATCAAAATCAAAATCTCTCTATTAACAAAGGGAGTTGGGGAGAGATGGTTATGTCCCTCTAAATTATCATCTAACTATAAAGAAAGCATATTTACTTAGGATTTTTAGGGTTAGATAATATTGAGAGAGAATAGCAAATGTGTTTATTTTCTTTTGGCCACCTAATCATGTTAGTAGTGTTGATTTCTTGGATGTTATAAGTTGTCTTCATTGAAGCAGTTTGGGTACCTGTGGTGTGCAGTAGAAACAAGCAGTATACAGAGGGTAAAATTCACCTTTACTGTAGCTTAAGGCTAAGGTAAAGTTGGACTATAGATAGAAAAACCCAGTTTATAAAGCTAAAAATAATGTCTCCATTGAAATAATAATTGAACTTTAGAATAAGAGAAATCTAAATCAGGAGAGAGATTAAATAAGGAAAGTTAAATTTATTCTTTAATGTAAGTGGAATATATAGTGCATAAAACTGTTAAATGTGACTGTAAATACTGGTTAAAGTTTACAGACTATATAATATTTTGTGTGTTTCATGTAGAGGTACAATTAATAGCTATATATACTAAAATTCTCCTGGAAATATTTATTTATTACTTATTAATAAAGCATTAGCTCATTTATTGTATCATATGGGCTCTGACAGTGTTAATTAAACCATTTTAGATGTGTTCAAATTAACAATAGTGAAATGAATGTCAAGGAAATGAATAATGCTCAATCACTAGATAGAGAAAGAGGCACTGCATTCAGTATACTAATTTCTTCAACTCAATGACTTTCTCTTTTTCTGTTGGTATTTTCTAAGAACAGGATTAAGGAGCCTTATATTAATTGCTGGGAAATACTGTTCAGCCAATGGCTGCTTCGCCACAAAGGGCAGAGACCTGAGTTTAAGCAGGCTTTGGGTCATTGTCCTGCCACATGCAGGGCTGCTTTGAGGGGACAATAATGACTTCAAAGAAGTGTTTAGACAGGACAGAGGGGCCAGTGTCTAAGGTCAGGCCAAGAGACTGAATTAATTTTCATTCTGTACAAGGTACTAATCATGGGGAGACTAGCTATTTGAATAAAGAAGAGGAAATAAATACAGATTGAATTTAGAGAGCTTGCTCTCTTGAAAAGAAGGCTTAAGGGAATTTCCTTTCAAATAAGTACTCTGACTTTCAAAGAAGTCTTAACATCTGACAAAAGGTGATTTTTAAAAAAATTTCCATATATATTTGCACAGTTTAAAACTTTCTTTAACTTTGGGTAAGTGAAATTAAGCTAGGCACTGGACCTCATAGTTGTGATAGGGAATGAAGAATTCTCATCCATTGCATTGACTTAAAAGTTGAGTAGAGCTCATGGAGGAGGAAGAAGGGAGGTATTTGCAGTCCAAATCATTCAGAAAGGTGTGTGTGTGTGTGTGTGTGTGTGTGTGTATTCAGCAGTGTGCTGTGATTACTGGGAACCCCCTTGAAAACCTTCTGTTTGCCCTACAAGGTAAGTACAATTCATCAAGCTTCCAGTGTTTGGCATGATTTCACTCAAGTGTATTAATGTGCAAACATCCATGATCACATGAAAACTCTGCCTGTTAGTTCATTATTGTGACAGTGAAAGTGGCATGGAGATAATACCTTTCCATAAGAATTATGTGCAGCTAGAAGCAGTTATGTACTTATATTAAAAAAAATTAGAATTTCTACCAGCATGTTACATTAAATATATGTCACCTATATTGTATTTAATGTAATGAAGACAAGTTTAAAAATTGAGTGTCTTACTGAGTCTTTCCTGAGGATGAACTTTTTGATAGACTTTGCTTTTATCTTCCAAATTTTTTATTTAGCAATGGACAACTGCATGTGGCTTTTTCATCATTAAATTCATAAGCACTGTATCAGTGAAAAGAAATGAGTATTTATGTTTCCAAAGAAACATGCAAATATGTGTTTAAAACAAGCTAATATTTTATTAAAAATCTAAAAGATACTAGATTTGAAGATGCTACATTGGGTAGGCAAGTCAATTTTCATAAATCCCTGATAGTGGTCCTATTTTTTGTGCACACATTTATACAACCAGTGTCTTCTTTTGGCAGCCCTTCTCAAAACAACTTAAAAAACTCTCCGTCAGATGGTGCAAGGGTAGTTCAGTGGAAGAATTCTTGCCTGCAATGCAGGAGATTGGGATTTAATTCCCAGACCCTGTGCTACCCACCAACTCTCCCCAAGAAAACTCTCTATCAACCAGGTTAACTCTGTGTCTTGTTGGTGCTTTTATTGTCCCTTAATTATAAAGATGAGTCAATGAATACATATCTCACAGCAATAATTGCACCTCAAAAAGAATTGCAACAGTTTTATGCAAGTGTTCTAGTTTGCTAGCTGCCGGAATGCAATATACCAGAAACGGAATGGCTTTTAACAAGGGGAATTTAATTAGTTGCTAGTTTACAGTTCTAAGGCTGAGAAAATGTCCCAATTAAAACAAGTCTATAGAAATGTCCAGTCACAGGCATCCAGGGAAAGATACCTTGATTCAAGAAGGCCAATGAAGTTCAGGGTTTCTCTCTCACGTGAGACGGCACATGGCGAACATAGTCAGGGCTTCTCTCTCATCTGGAAGGGCTCATGGCGAATACAGCATCTCCTGCTAGCTTACTCTCCTGGCTTCTGGTTTCACGAAGCTCCACGGGAGGCGTTTTCCTT
>PVIY010058295.1:0-12514 GCA_004026745.1 Myrmecophaga tridactyla | reverse complement strand
ATGAGAAATTAGTCTTTGATCTTATTGAGGCTCCCCTATACAAGACACATTACTTCTTTCTTGCACTTTTCAGGATTCTTTATTCCTCACTTATCCAGTTACCACAATCCCTTAATTATGTTCTTGAGCTCTGAGGAAGATGGCTCTTTTTTTTTTTTTTCAGTTTCAGTGGCTGAGAGGTTTCAAACAGAGTTGAGAGGTAATTCTTATGCATTATATAGATATCTCTTCTCTGTTTATGGTGTATTGGTGTGGCTGGAGGGAAATACCTGTAACTGTTGAGCTGTGTTCTAGTAGACTTGATTCTTGAAGACAATTATATAACAATATAACTTTTACAACATGACTATGTGGTTGTGAAAATCTTGTGTCTGATATTCCTTTTATCCAGGGTATGGACAGATAAGTAAAAAATATGGATAATAAATAAATAAATAACAAGGGGATAAGGAAAAAAATAAATAGGGTAGATGGAAATAATAGTAGTCAATGAGAGGGAGGGGTAAATGGTATGGGATGTATGAGTTTTTTCCTTTTACTTTTTTTTTTTTCTGAGTGATGCAAATGTTCTCAAAATGATCATGGTGATAAATACACAACTATGCGATGATATCATGAGCCATTGATTGTATACCATGTATGGACTGTATGTGTGTGAAGATGTGTCAATAAAATATATTTTTTTAAATGGCAAGGGCTTCTGTTGAACAAGATGATGGTGTAAGATTCTCCAGGGTGCCACTGCCCACAGAATCTTTGAATTATCATTAAAAACTAGCAGAACTATGTTCCTCAAAACTCTGGAAAATATTAAAGGATTGTAGTAACTGGGGAAGTGCAGAATCAAGAAAACACAATTTGGTAAATGGCAGGTGAAGCTTGTGATGCCCTTGATAGTCCCTTCCCTCCTCCTCCCCAGTGTGGTGTGGAGCCAGCCTGTGCTCCCACTGAGGGTCCCAGGTCCTGTTCCAGTGAGAGCAGAGAAGCCCTATGTGCATGTGGGTGTACCTATATGTTGGTGCCAATCTACCAGGTTAAAGACCAAACTAGGAAACATGTCCTGGGCTTGCCCTGCCAGAACCTAGCTGGCAGGAAGAAGCAACTTACAGGCAGCTAAAACCATGTAAGAAAGAATTCAGTCAAAGCCGCCTGGGGAAAAGGATAACCTGTACTAAGTCACGCAATAGAGCTCCTGATGGGGGCGGGGGCGGGGGCATCTATTTCCTAGGGAGTAGAGGGGGCATTCAAATTCCAGGGAGCAGGGCAATCTCTAAGGTCATGAGCAAGCACAGGCCCAGGACAAGAACCACAGGCTCCATGAAGGAATTAGAAGACTTGAACAATACTCTATACCAGTTAGACCTAACAAATATATTTAGAACACTTCACCAAGGAGCAGAAGAATATACCTTCTTCTTGAGTGCACATGGATTATTCTCCAGGATAGACCATATGTTAGGTGGCAAAACAAGTCTCAAGAAATTTAAAAATATTAAAATCATATAATTTATCTTCTATGATCCATCAGAATGAAGCTAGAAATCAATAAGAGAGGGAGAAATGGAAAATTCACAAATATGTGGAAATGGAACAAAGTACTCTTAAACAACCATTAGTCAAAGAAGAAATCACAAAGGAAACTACAAAATATCTTGAGGTAAATGAAAATGAAAGCAAAACATACAAAATCTTAAAGGCTATAGCAAAGGCAGTACTGAGAGGGAAATTTAAAGCTCTAAATACTTACATTAGAAAAGAGAGAGATCTCAAATCAGAGACCTAATCCCAAAACTCAATAATATAGAAAAAGTGTGCAAACTAAATCCAAAGTAAGTAGAGGGAGACAGTAATGAAAAATAAAGTGGAGATAAATGAAATACAGAATAAACAATAGAGAGAATCTACAAAACCAAAAATTTGTTCTCTGAAAAGATCGATAAAATTGATAAACCTTTAGCTAAACTGACAAAATAAGAGTGAAAGGACATAAATAACTAAGGCTCAGAAATGAAAACAAGAGGACATTACTATTGACCCCAGCACAGGAGGATACTATGAACAACTGTATGCCAAAAATTAGATAATTAAATGATATGGACACATTACTAGAAATACACAAACTACACCTAACTAAAGAAGAAATAGAAGACTTCAATAAACCAATAACTGGTAAAGAGATTGAATTAGTAATCAAAAACCCCCCAATAAAGAAAAGCTCAGGACCAGGCAGATTTTACCAAACATTCCAAGAAGAACTAACACAAAACCTGCTCAAAATCCAAAATATTGAGGAGAAAACACCTTCTAACACATTCTATGAAGCTAATGTCACCCTCATACCAAAGTCAGATAAAGACACCCCAAGAAAAGAAAATGACAGACCAATCCCATATGAATATTGATGCAAACTCTACAATAAAATACTAGCAAACTTAATATAACATCATTTTATAAGACTTATATAGTACATAAAGTGGGATTTATCCCAGGTATGCAAGGATGGTTCAACACAAGAAAAGCAATTCCTATAATACAACACACTAACAGAACATGGTGGGGGTGGGGTGGGGAACACATGATCATCTCAGTTGATGCAGAAAAGGCATTTGTGAAATCCAGAACCTCTTCTTGGAAAAAACACTTAGAAATACAGAAACAGAAGAAAACTTCCTCAACAAGATATTCATATTTTCATATTTTCAGGACCAGGCAGATTTTACCAAACATTGCCAAATGTTTGGTAAAAGGGCAAATATCAAAAACCCGTTGCCAACATCATCCTCAAGGGTGAAAGACTGAACAAGACAAGGATGCCCCATAAGACCATGAACAAGACAAGGATGCCCCGTAAGACCATGAACAAGACAAGGATGCCCCTAAGACCATGAACAAGACAAGGATGACCCCTAAGACCATGAACAAGACAAGGATGCCCCCTAAGACCATGAACAAGACAAGGATGCCCCGTAAGACCATGAACAAGACAAGGATGCCCCCTAAGACCATGAACAAGACAAGGATGCCCCCTAAGACCATGAACAAGACAAGGATGCCCCGTAAGACCATGAACAAGACAAGGATGCCCACTGTCATCATCATTATTCAACATTGTACTGAAAGTTTTAGCCAGAACAACTAGGCAAGAAAAAGAAATAAAAGGCATCTCAGGGTGCAACGGTAGTTCAGTGGTAGAATTCTCACCTGCCATGTAGGAGACCCGCATTCAATTCCTGGTCCATGCATTTCCCAAACAAACAAATGAAAAACCAAAACAAAAAAATTCAATGGTGTTGCAATAAGGGGATACTCACAATAAAAAAGAATGAAATGTAACCCCACCATGCAGCATACAAAAAAAAAAAAGGAAGAAGTAAAACTTTCCCTATTTGCAGATGGCATGGCTGTATATACAGAAGATCCTGAAACAATTCACAAAAAAAAGCACCTAGAGCTTATAAATGAATTCCACAAAATGGTGAAGTACCAAATCAGCACAGAAAAATCAGTACTGTTTAAAAAAAAATCAGTAGTGTTTCTATATACTAGTAAGAACAATTGGAAGAAGAAATTGATAAAAACCTATTTACAATAACAACTAAAAAAAACAAATATCTTTGAATAAATCTAACCAAGGATGTAAAGGACTTATACACATAAAACTACAAAATGTTGCTAAAAGAAATAAAATGGAAGGACATTTCCTATTCACAGATTTGAAGACTAAATAGTAATGCAATTCTACTTAAAGTGATATACAGATTCAACACAATCCCATTCAAACTTCCAACAACTTTCTTTGCAGAAATGGAAGTCAAACATTAAATTTATACGGAAAGGTAAATGTCTCTGAACAGACAAAGCAACTTGAAAAAGAAGAACAAAGTTGGAGAACTAAGAATTTCCAATATTAAAACTTATTACAAAGTCACAGTAATCAAAACAGCACAGTACTGGAACAAAGGCAGATAGTGTGATCAATGCAATCAAACTGAGAGTTCAGAAATAAACTCTCACAGCTGTGGCTTTTGATTTCTGACAAGGGCTCCAAGTCCACTCAATTAGGAATAATAATTGGGAAGACTGGTTATCCATATGCAAAAGAATGAAGGGGAGCCCCTACCTCATACCATATACAAAAAAAAATCTCTCAAAATGTCAAAAATCTATGTATAAAAACCAAAACTATAAAACTCCTAGAAGAAAACATAGGGAAGCATTTTCAGGACCATGTGTTAGGCGATGGTTTCTTAGACTTTACACCAAAAGCGTGAGCTAGATAATAAAAAATAGAAAAATGGGAATTAATGTTTCTGCATCAAAGGACTTCATCTTGAAAGTAAAAGACAACCTACAGAATGGGAGAAAATTTTGGAAACCACTTATCTGATAAGGGTTTAATATCCAGAATATATAAAGGAATCCTCAACTCAACAACAAAAAGACAAAAACCCAATTTTAAAATGGGCAAAAGTCATTAGATATTTCTCTAGGAAAATATAAGACTGGTCAAGGAGCACATGAAAAGGGGAAATGCAAAACAAAACCACAATAAGAGAGCATTTTTGCACCACCAGAGTGACTACTATTTAAGAAAAAAGAAAAAGAGCAAGTGTTGAAGTGGATGTGGAGAAATAGAGGCACTTGTTCATTGAAGGTGGGAATATAAAATGGTGCACCATTGTGGAAGACAATTTGGCATTTCCTCAGAAAATTAAATATTTACCTGGCAATCCCACTTCTAGGTATATTCCCAAAAGAACTGAAAGCAGAGAATTGAACAGATATTTACACAACAGTGTTCATGGCAGCATTATTCACAATTGCTGAAAGATGGAAGTAATCAGAGTGCCCATCAACAGATGAATGGACAAACAAAATGTAGTATACAATACAATGAGATATTATTCAGCCATAAGAAGAGATGAAGTGCTGGTATATGCTACAACAGGGATGAGACCTGAAAACATCATGTTGAGTTAAATAAGCCAGACACAAAAGGAAAAATATCGTATGATCTCACTGATGTGAAATGATTAGTTATGCAAATTCATAGAATCAGAAACTAGAATACAGGTTACCAGGAACCAAGTTGGGGGTAGGGAATGGAGAGTTAAGGTTTAATTGGAATAGAATTTCCATTGGGGTGATGGAAAAGTTCTGATAATGAGTGGTGGCGATGGTAGCACAATATTTTTAATATAATTAACAATGCTGAATTGTATATTTGAATGTGGTTAAAAAGGAGAAATTTTAAGTTGTATATTTGTTACTTGAATAAAATTTTTAAAAAATCAACACAAACAGTTAATCCTAATGTAAACTTGGGACTATAGTTAACAGTTCAACTGTAAAAAAGTTCTTTTATCAATTATAACATATGTACCACACTAATACAAGGTGATAGCCTTGTATACGAGAACTCTCTATTTCATGCATGGTTTTCTGTAAACCTAAAACTTCTCTAATAAAAAAAAATGGAGAGTTTAAGACATAACCCAATCAAAAAAAGCTGAGGGAGTTTGTCTTCACTAGACCTGCCCTATAAGCAAACCTAAAAGGTGTTCTTCAGATTTAAAGAAATGACACTAGAAAGTAAATCAAAGCAGCATACAGAAATAAAGGTCTCCAGCAAAAGTAACTACATGTATAGTTATAAAACCAGTACTATTGTAATGTATTTTTGGTAGGTAACTACCCTTTTTATTTCTTACAGGATCTAAAATGCAAATGCATAAAAATTAATGAACACGCTATAGTTTTGGGTACACAATATATAAAGGTATAATTTGTGATGAGAACAGCATAGAGGTGCGATGACAGAAGAGTATAGGTGCATAGTTAGTGTGTGTGAGTGAATTTAAGGGAGTAGAACATTAATTGAGATTATTACAGACTTAGAATCTTAAATGTAAGCCCCATGCTAACTATAAAGAGAAATATAGAGAGAAGGAAATGTAGAGGGACTCAAAATTGTTCACTATAAAAGATTAATAAATATATATGAAAGTAAGCAGTAATGGAAGAATTGGGCGACAAAAAAAGGTATGAGACTTGATAAAAACAACAGAAAAATGGCAGAAGAATGTCCTGCATTATCAGTAGCACTTTAAATGTAAATGGACTAAACTCTCTAGTCAAAAGGCAGAGACTGACAGAATGAATAAAAAAGGCTGATCCAGCTATATGCTGCTTACAAGACACTCACTTTAAATTCAAAGGCATAAGTAGGTTGAAAGTGAAAGGACAGAAAAAAGTATACCACACAAATAGTGAGCAAATGAGAGCTGGGGTAGCTATACCAATATCAGATAATACAGACTTTCCAACAAAAACTGTTACAAGGATCAAAGAGGACATTATATACAGATAAAGGGGTCAACTCAGCAAGAATACATAACAATGATAAATACATACATATGACCAAATGGTCAAAAAATATGAAGCAAATATTGATAGATGTGAAGGAAGAATAGTTTATGTTAATAGGAGACTTCAATACACTGCTTTCAATAATGTATAGACGATCTATACAGAAGATCAATAAGTCCAGGCTCAGATGGCCTCACTTGAATCTTAAAAAATATTCAAAGAAGAATTAACACCAATCTTGGTCAAGTTCTTTCAAAAAATTTTGATATGGAGGGAATGCTCCAAAACTCATTCTATGAGGCTAGCATCACCCTAATACAAAAGCCAGGTAAAGATATCACAATAAAAAAAATTACAGGCTAATATCCTTTATGAATACTGATGAAAAATTCTCAAAATACTTCTTGAAAAAAATGTTTTTATTGACAAATTTTCACATACATACAGTCCATATATGGCATAAATCAATAGTTCACAACATCATCACATAGCTGTGTACTCATCACCATGATTATCCCTCAGAACATTTACATCACTCCAGAAAAAGAAACAAAACCAAAAAAGTAAAAACTCATACCTTCCATACCCCGACCCCTCCCTCCCACCATTCACCAGCACTTCTATCCACTCACTCTATTTCACCCCCTACCCCCCACTATTCATCCACTTTTTATCTATATTTTCCACTCATCTGTCCATATCCTGGACAAAAGGAGCATCAGACACAAGATTCTCACAATCATACAGTCACACTGTATAAGTTATATCTTTATACAATCATCTTCAAGAATCAAGGCTACCGGAACACAGCCCAAGAGCTTCATGTACCTCTCTCTAGCCACTCCAACACCCCACAAACTAAAAAGGGACATCCACACAATGCACAAGAATAACCTCCAGGGGCGGGCCATGGTGGCTCAGTGGCAGAGTTCTCGCCTGCCATGCCGGAGACCTGGGTTTGATTCCCGGTGCCTGCCCATGTTAAAAAAGTAATAAAAAGAATAACCTCCAGGATTATGCCTTGACTCTGAAATCTCTCAGCCACTAAAACTCTATTCGTCTCATTTCTCTCCTGCCTCTGCTGATCAAGAAGACCCTCCCAATCCCATGATGCCAGGTCCTGACCCATCCCAGGAGTTCTGTTCTACGTTGCCAGGGAGAACTATATCCCTGCGAGTCATGTCCCACACAGGAAGGAGGGCAGTGAGATCATTCGCTGAGTTGGCCCAGAGAGAGAGGCCACATCTGAGCAATAAAAGAGGTTCTCTGGAAGTGACTCACAGGCACAACACCAAGTAGGCTTAGAAACTCCTCTGCAGGAGCATGTTTCATAGGGGCAAATGCCAAGACTGAGGGCCCAGCCCATTGACCTGGTTGTCCCCACTGCCTGTGAGAATATGAGAAATTCTCCAAGTGGGGAAATTGAATACTTCCTCCTTTCTCCCCAGTCCCTCAAGAGGACTTTACAAATACTTCTTTATTCACTGCCCAAATTACTCTGTGATGTATCGGGCCATCACACTAACCTGAACAAACCTAAAAAATCGCATGCCCTATTTAAGATTCCATGTACTTATGGTGTTCAACAAAATACTTTTAAACCGAATCCAACAGCACATTAAAATAATTGTACACTTAGATCGTGGATTTTTTATCCTAGGAATGCAAAGGTGTTAAAACATGAGAAAATCAATTAATAACAGACACCACCTTAAAAGAATGGAGGGGGAAAAAAACCCCACAAGATCATCTAAACTGATACAGAAAAGGCATTTGAACAAGTCCAGTACCACTTCTTCGGTTTTTTTTTTTAATTTATTTATTAATTTAAAAAAATTTAACAAAATATAACATTAACATAGATAATCAGTAATTCACAATATCATCACTTAGTTGCATATTCATCATTTCTTAGAACATTTGCATCCATTCAGAAAAAGAAATAAAAAGACAATAGAAAAAGAAATAAAACGAACACAGAAAAAAAAAAAGATTATACCTACCACTTAATAAAAACACTCCAAAAGCTACGAATAGAAGAGGACTTCCTCAACACGATAAAGAGCATATATGAAAAGCCCACAGCCTACATCATACTCAGTGGTGAAAGAATGAAACATTCCCTCTAAGATCAGGAACAAGACAAGGATGTCCACTTTCACCACTCTTATGCAGCACTGTACTGGAAGTTCTAGCCAGAACAATTAGGCAAGAAAAAAGAAATAAAAGGCATCCAAATTGGGAAGAAAGAATTAAAACTTAACCTATTTGCTGAAGATGTGACTATATATAATCCCAAAGAATCCACAAGAAAGCTTTGCTGGTTTGAAATGATGTATGTACCATAGAAAAGTCATGTTTTACTCCTAATCCCATTTTGTAAAGGCAGCTGCTTCTTCTAATCCCTATACAGTATTGTATGTTTGAAACTGTAATTAGATTATCTCCTTGGAGATGTGATTTAATCAAGAGTGGTTATTAAGCTGGATTAGCTGGAGGCATGTTTCCACCCATTTGGGTGGGTCTTTATTAGTTTACTGAAATCCTATAAAAGAGGAAACATTTTGGAGAAAGCAAGAGATTCAGAGAGAGCAGAGCAGAACAACATAGCCACAAGAAGCAGAGTCCACCAGCCAGCAACCTTTGGAGATGAAGAAGGAAAATGCCTCCCGGGGAGCTTCATGAAACAGGAAGCCAGGAGAGGAAGCTAGCAGATGATGCTGTGTTCGCCATGTGCCCTTCCAAATGAGAGAGGAACCCTGACTGTGTTCACCATGTGCCTTTCCAGATGAGAGAGAAACTGTGTTCACCGTGTGCCCTTCCACTTGAGAGAGAGACCCTGAACTTCATCAGCCTTCGTGAACCAAGGTATCTTTCCCTGGATGCCTTTGATTGGACATTTCTATAGATTTGCTTTAATTGGGACATTTTCTCAACCTTATATCTGTAAACTAGCAACTTATTAAATTCCCCTTTTTAAAAGTCATTCTGTTTCTGGTATATTGCATTCTGGCAGCTAGCAAACTAGAACAAAAGCTACTAGAACTAATAAATGAATTCAAACAAGGGAAAAAATCATGCAGAATACAAGGTAAACATGCAGAAGTTGGTTGAGTTTCTATATACCAGCAATCAACAATCCACAAATGAAATCAAGAAAATAATTCCATTTACAATAGCATCTAAAAGAGTAAAAGACCTAGGAATAAATTTAACAAAGGAAGCAAAATACTTCACCGAAAACTATAAAACATTTCTGAAAGAAATTAATGAAGACCTAAATAATGGAAGGACATTCCATGTTCATAAATTGGGGGACTGAATGTTGTGAAGATGTCAATACTACCCAAAGAGATTCACAGATTCAATGCAATCTCAACCAAAATTCCAACAGTTTTATTTGCAGAAATGGAAAAGACAATCACCCAATTCATATGGTAGGGTAAAAGGCCTCAAATAGCCAAAACCATCTTGAAAAGAACAAAGTTGGAGGACTCACACTTCTCAATTTTAAAACTTATTACAAAACCACAGTAATCAAAACAGTGTAGTACTGGCACAAGGACAGATACATAGACCACTGGAATAGAAATGAGAGTTAATAAATAAAACCTCACATTTGGGTGGGCAATGGTGGCTCAGTGGCAGAGTTCTTGGTTGCTGTGACAGAGTTCTTGCCTGCTATGCTGGAGACCCGGGTTCGATTCCCAGTGCCTGCCCATGCAAAAAAAAATTACCAAACCTCACATCTATGGCTTATTGATTTTGGGCAAGTGCCAAGTCTACTCAATGGGGAAAGAACACTTTTCAATAAATGATGTTAAGAAAACTGGATATCCATATGCAAAGAATGAAAGTGGACCTCTACCTCACATCATATATGAAAATTAACTCAAAATGGATCAAAGACCTAAATATAAGAACTAAAACTATAAATTCCTAGAAGAAAACATAGGGAAACAGTTTCTGGACTTTGTATTATGGGATGGTTTCTTAGACTTTACACCAAAAGCACAATCAAGTAAAGAAAAAATAGACAAATTCAACTTCATCAAAATAAAAAACTTTTGTACAAAGAGCATTATCAAGACAATGAAGACAACCTACTAGTAGGAGAAAATATTTGGAGACCATATATCTGATAAGGGTTTAATATCCAGAATATATCAACATCTCCTACAATTCATCAACAAGAAGACAAACATCCCAATTTAAAAATTGGCAAAGGACTTGGGTAGATATTTCTCCAAAGATGATATACAAATGGCTAATAAAATGCTAAGTCGCATTTCCCTCATTAGCCATTAGGGAAATGCACATTCAAACTCCAGTGAAATTCCACTTCACACTCATTAAAACAGCTGTTATTTAGAAAAATGAAAAATAAAAAGTGTCAGCAAGGATATGGAGAAATAGGAGCCCTTGTATGCTGTTGGTGAGGGTGTAAAATGGTGTAGATGCTGTGGAAATATTCTGGCAGTTCTTCAGAAAGTTAGACATAATGATACTATATAACAAAGCAACCTCATTTCTAGGTATTTACCCAAAAGAACTGCAATCAGGGATTTGAACAAATATATGTACACCAATGTCTATAGCAGCATTATTTTAAATTGCCAAAGGATTGAAGCAATACAAATGTCCATCAGCAGATGAATGGATAAACAAAATGTGGTATATACGTACTATGGAATATTATTCAGCTGTAAAAAGAGTGAAGGGTTGATACATGCTACCACATGGATAAACCTTGGAGACATTATGTTGAAGTAAGTTGGACACAAAAGACCAAACATTGCATGAGCCCAATGTAAATGAATTAGGCAGAATAAGCATATTCATAAAGTCAGAAATTAGAATACAGGGGCAAAGGTGGGGTGGGAAATGGGAGGTGAATGCTTAATGAGTACAAAGTTTCTACCTGGGGTGATGAAAATATTTTGGAAATGGATGGTGATGATGGTAGCACATTATGAATGTAATTAACACCCACTGAATTGTGTACTTAAAAGAGGTCAAAATGGGAAATTGTATGTTGTTTGAATGTAACCTGAAAAAAAATTTTTTTACTCCACAGAACTGCACAAAACAAAGGGTGAACCCCATTCACTATGGACTATAGTTGATATAATATTATTGGTTCCTTTTTTGTAATAGTTACCACATTAATGCAAAATGTTAATAACAGAAAACTGTGTGTTTGAGAGGGCTGTGTATGGGAACTCTGTGTCCTGCATGATTTTTCTTTAAACCTAAGACTGCTCTAATAATTTTTTTTGCCATTAAAAAAACTCACAGAATTCTGTATGCATCTTGACAGACTGATTCTAAAATATATACGGCAGCACAGAGAGCCTAGAATAGCCAAGACATTCCTTAAAAAGAAGATGAGAGGCTTGCCCTACTGCATATTAATATATTTTAATAAGCTATATTAAATAGGACAATATACTGTTTGAAGAGGAATAGCCAAATAAACTAACGATAATAAACTAATAGAGAGCCTCGACACATA
Organism: Myrmecophaga tridactyla; assembly: GCA_004026745.1. Taxonomy (NCBI): domain Eukaryota; kingdom Metazoa; phylum Chordata; class Mammalia; order Pilosa; family Myrmecophagidae; genus Myrmecophaga; species Myrmecophaga tridactyla. The sequence goes on along the minus strand of PVIY010058295.1, from coordinate 630 downwards.
CGAAGACAGTATGTAAAAGATGACATGAAAATTTATAAGGCTCATTCTGTCAATGATGTAGTAAAACTTGGTTGTCCGTACGAGCGAAAATGACATTGAACCATAACCACAGACTACATGCAAGGTCAAAGTCAGGTCGATTAAAGACAAGTATGGGAAGCAAAAGTTCACACTTTCAGAAATAAATATAGAACAATATCTTTACAACAAGGGAGTAAGACAGATTTCTCCAACAAGCTAAAAGACACTAAAGAAGTACTAGATGTTAAGAAAAAGATTGCAAAGTTTGACCTTATTAAAATGGAAAACTTCTGTTCATCGAAGGACACCAAAAACAAAAATAAAAAGAACAGACAAGCCGTAAGCTGGGAGAAGATATTTGCAGCAACACATAAAGGCAAAGGATTAGTTTTCCAAATAGGTACTTGTGCGTGTGTATGTGTATGATGTATAAAACTACTACAAGTAAATAAAAAGACAAACAATAATAGAAAATAGGAGGAAAACATGAACAAATATTTATCAGAAGAGGAAATACACATGGCCAATGAATATACAAAAAAAGAGGCTCAACCAAACTAGTAATCAGGGATTGACACATTAAACACAATTAGATATCACTAGATTGGG
>PVIY010058294.1:0-12508 GCA_004026745.1 Myrmecophaga tridactyla | reverse complement strand
AGTGGAACATTGGACAAAATATTGTCAAAATCAACATTTTCAGAATACTGAAAATTACTCAAGGTCTTAAAACATTCAAAGAAGGGTGGCTGCCGTGGCTCAGCAGGCAGAGCTCCGATCTGCCATGTTGGAGGTCTGGAGTTCGATCCCTGGTGCCTCCTGCCCATATGCAAATTAAAAAAAAAAAAAAACATTCAAAGAAGAACTTATTCCAGATAAATGTATAGATCTCGGAAGGAACAATGAGCCGTAAGGTATCTTTATTTGCCCTATTCTCATTAACTTCTTCCCAGCTCCATGGTAGTCTGGAAAACCAACAACCCATAAGTACATTACCTGTGAAAAAAAACAATCTGGCATCTATTTAAAAAGGGAAGAATGGGTTTGGAGTTTCCACAAAAATGCTTCATCCCCAAAGACTTGTAACAATTTGACCTGTGTGTAAGCTTAGGGATTGCCTTTTTCTGACCCAGCTCAGGTCAAATAAACCTCACTCACTCTGGGTGATCAGCCTATTCCCAGGAAAGTAGTCAAAACCTATTATTTGTAAGTGTTTAATACAGCAGTTCTCTGAGACAGCAATAATAAATGAGGTTAAAAAGAGGGTGATGAGAGGTTATACTGGAGGTTATTCTTACGCATTAAATATATATTGCCTTTTTAGTTAAGATATAATGGAGAGGCTGGAGGGAACTGCCTGAAAATGTAGAGTTGTGTTCCAGTAGCCATGTTTCTTGAAGATGATTGTATAATGATAAAGCTTTTGCAATGTGACTTGTGATTGTGAAAACCTTGTGTCTGATGCTCCTTTATCTACCTTATCAACAGATCAGTAAAACATATGGATTAAAAATAAATAAATAATAAGGGGAACAAATGTTAAAATAAATTTAGTAGATTGAAATGCTAGTGATCAATGAAAGGAAGGGGTAAGGGGAATGGTATGTATGAATTTTTTTCTGTTTTCTTTTTATAAATTGATGCAAATGTTCTACAAAATGATCATGATGATGAATATACAACTTTCAACTCTTTCTGAACTTGAAGGACTGTTCAAGGAAGAACTAAAAATTGAGGAAATGTTGGAAACTGCCTGCTCAACATTAACAGTTTCCTCCAATATGCACATAACAGCTCTTCAGCAAAGATGGGAGACTTCATGGTTCAAGACAATTAAGGAAACCTCCATTTAATCATTAGCTGAGCACTAAGATAATAGAACAGGACTTCAGTGACCATACATGAAAATGAATACAGATATAATAGAATTAGTTCAGGAGAGTTAATTAAAAAAGACACTGCAGCATCAAAAACAACAAGAAGCAGTGATTTCAAAATGGGGTTGGGGGGTGTGAGGGGGAAGAGAGAAACAAGATTTCCAGAATTGCTATATTATTTTAAATGTCCAATTTAACCAAAAAATTATGAGACAAACAAATAAACAAGAAAGTATGGCAAATACTGAGGAAGAAAATGAGTTAACTGAAACTGTCCCTGAAGAAAAGTAAACTTTTTTAGACTAAAACTTAAGTCAACTATGAAAAATATGTAAAGGAACTAAAGGAAGATACATCTAGAGTATTAATGGGAAAACTAAGAATCATGTCCTAATAAAAAAATACATTAAGAGAGAGATAGAAATTATATAAAATAAAATAGAAATTATGGAATTGAAAATTATGATCACTGAAATGAAACATTCACTAAAGGGACTTAAGAAAGCATTGGGGAAATACGTTGAAGACTTTATATTAGGCAATGCAGTCTTGAACGTTACATCAAAAGCATGAGCAACAAAAGAAAAAAAATGGGTCAAGTGGACTTCATCCAAATTAACAGCATTTTGCATCAAAGGAACATTATCAACAAGGTGAAAAGAAAGCCTGCAAAATGGAAGAAAATATATGGAAAGCATATATCTAATAAGGCTTTAATGTCCAGAATATATAAAGAACTCTTACAACTCAATAACATATAGATATAGAACCCAATTTAAAAATGAGCAAAGGGCCTGAATAGACATTTCTCTAAAAAAGATGTATGATAAGCAAATGAAAGGTATCCAACATATTTAATCATCAGGAAAATGCAAATAAAAATCGCCACAAGATACTACTTCACACTCATAAAATGGCTATTCTTGAAAAATAATTATAATAAATAAACAAGAAATAATTGTCAGTGAGGATATAGGGAAACAAAACCCTCATTCCTTGTTAGTAGGAATGCAAAATGGCACAGCTGCTGTGGAAAATAGTTTGGCAGTTCTACACCAGTAAAACACAGAATTATGATATGACCCAGCAATCCCATTTCTAATTATATACCCAAAAGAATTCAAAGGATAGACTCAAACAGATACTTGCATACCAATGTTCAAAAATAGTGGAAACATCTTGCATGTCCATCAGCAGATGAATGGAAGATTATTCAGCTGTACAAAGGATAGGAGTTCTGATGCATGCTATTAGACAGATGGACCTTGAACGTGTCATATGTTGAGTGAAGTAAGCACACATAAAAAGAAATTTACTTACTCTCATGCAAGCTTCAGCCAGATATTGCATTTATCATGGTTTGCCAAACCCTAACCAAGACCATTCCAGTCAACCCTAAAAAAGAACACCTAGGGCTCAATCTGAGATTCTTCAAAAGTTCCATCAACTGTGATTACTTTCCAGAAACAGACAACCTCCAGAACAGTTCCTACACCAGATAAGTCCTGAAACCCAGAGGGCCCAGCCTCTGCAGAACATCAACTAACTCTATCCCCTTATCCCATATTATCTAACATCAAAAAGTTAGAATAAACATAGCCCAAATACCCCTAAAGATTGGTAGAAAGGTCAAAGGAGGAGTTATGACAGAGAAGATAGGACTTAACAGAAGAATATGACTGTTGAATAATTACACTGATATTTCTTTTAGTCTCCAGTGTCTTGAGGCAGTTAGAAGGAAAAAACCTAAAATGGTGGAACCGTAACCCACACCAAACTCTGCAATCTGTTCTATAACTATGTGTTACAATGCACTTTGAAATTTATTGCTTTTCTGTATATATGTTATATTTCACAATAAAAAGTTAAATAAAATAATTAAAAAGGAATACATTGTGTGATTTCATGTAAATGAAATAACTAGAATGTGCAAATTTATAGAGAAAGAACACAGACTGCATGCTACCAGAAATAGGGATAGAGGGTACAAGAGTTAATTAGTAACAGGTATATGGCTTCTGAATGGGATGATAGAAAAATATTGGTAATGGATGGTCTTGATGGTAACTGAATGTTGTGAACACAATTAACACCATCGAATTATATATTTGAATGTGGTTAAAATAGGAAATTTTACATTGCATATATGTTAACAGAATAAATACTTTTAAAATAGAAAATGCACATGACTGTACTACACAGTGAACCCTAACGTGAACTATGGACTAAAGTTAATAGTATAATAATAATATTGTTTCATCGATTGTAACAAATATATCACACTAATGCAAATTGTTAATAGCAGGGAAAACTGTGGGTGTGAGGGGGAAGGGTATAGGAGAACACTGTATTTTCCGCATGATTTTTATAAATCTACAACTTCTCTCTTAAAAAATATTAATTTCAGGTGCCTTTTTTGCAGAAATTGGCAAACTTATTCCCAATTCATTTGGAAATTCAAAGGATCCAGAATAGCCAAAGAACTTAAAAAAGGAAAACCAAAATCAGAATGCATATCCCTCAATTTTAAAACATACTACAAAGGGAAAAGACCAGTAAATTAAGATAGTATGATCTACTGAAGTAAGGATAAATATGTAAGTCAATGGAAAAGAACTGAGATTCCACAAATGAACCTTACATTTCTGGTCAATTTATTTTTGACAAAGGTGCCAAGACAATTCCACAGAAGAGGGTATATTCTATTGAAAAAATTGTTCAGGCATAATTGGTTATCCACTGCAAAAATATAAAATTGGACCCTACCTCACACCACATACAAAAGTTAACCCAAAATGGCAGGTAGGGACCATAACAATAATGCACTATGACTACAGAGTTTAAGCATAAGAGATAAAATCATAAAATTCTTAGAAGAAAACATAGGAGTAAATCTTTGAGATCATGGATTAGACAGTGATTTCTTGATATGACACCAAAAGCACAAGCAGGAGAGAAAAAAACTTAGATAAATGGAGATTCATCAAAACTAAAACTTTTGTGCTTCATAGGACTCCTTCAAGAATCTTAAAAGATAACATACAGGATGAGAAAAATGTTCACAATAACATATCTGAAAGATAGCTGTTTGACAATTGATAAAGTTCTCTCACAATTCAACAATGAAAAGACATATAATTTAAAAATGGATAGAGGATGTGAATAAGCATTTATCCAAAAATATATACAAATGGCCAAGGTCAGCACCCTCCTCACTGTGCCAAACTATTGGTCAAAAAGGGACACACCAATTGCCACCTCCAGGAGACAAGTCTCACCACATGGAAGGTGACAAAATGACCCAAATGTTCATCAACAGATCAACGCATAAAGAATATATGGTATGTATGTATAAATAATACATGGTAGTGCCCTGAAGTGCACAGTAGATAAATTTAATAGAGAAATGACAGACTGGGAGAAGATATTTCAAATATCTAAACATGATGATGTAAAAATAATACCTATATTATGCAAGAATCTCCTACAAATTCACAAGAGAAGTAAATGAACTCAAATTTTAAAAGAGCAAATAGAAATAGATATAGAAGAGGAAACTCAAAAGGGTAACCAGTATACAAAGTCACTTTCAACCTTTTCTAATTTGAGAAGTTTAAATTAATGAAAAGTACTGTGAAATATTCATACTTTTCCATAAGGGGATTTGAAAAACTTGAATAATTATTATTGCATTGTTTGCGGGTAGAAAGAAATTGAAGGTCATCTCCTTGGTTCCTGAGGGATCTGCTAAGCAAAATTATACTGTGTAATACTAAGCAGCAATCAAAAACAGTGAACTAAATATACAAACAGCCAAACTGACAGAATTTAAAACAGTGCTGAGTGAAATATATGAGAAACAGCAACAGGCTATAGGACAAATCCATTTACGTCAATTAAAATATAATACCCATAGTATGGCACTGCATCATTAGGTGGAAAGTACAAATAAAGCATACATATCAAGACAGTTTGAATATTGTCTGCTGGGATGGAAGGGAACAGAAAGTGGAATGAGAAGAGGGTATAAAGAGAGAATTCAAGGGCAGAAACTTGCATAGATCAATAATGGTGAAGTGGCTCAAACTGAATACTATGAAAACTCATTTCTTTGCAATTCAAGTCCAATAAATCAAAGCCAAAACAAAGATATTCAAAAGTCAGATGACTAATTTCAAAATGACTATCCAAAGCACAGACATTTCAAATATATATTAAATTTCCTGCATTCTCAAAAGACACTGACTCCCTCAGATTCATCAATTGACAATTGCTCTCAAGAACCACTTTGCATATGTGGTGTGATGGTTAATTTCACATGTTCACTTGGCTGGTTTACAGTGTCTAACTGTTTTGGTCAAACACTGGCCTAGAGTTGCCTTAAAGGTACTTTGTAGATGTGACTGGCACCTACAATCAGTTGAGTTTAAAACAGATTATCCTCTACAATCTGAGTGGGCTTCATTCAATCAGCAGAAGGCCATAAGAATAAGAACTGTGGTTTCCAGTCCGCTGGCCTCCCTACAGATTCTGAACTCAAGAATTCAACGTCAACTCTAATGGGAATTTCCATCCTCTAGCATATCCAATGGAATTCAGACTTGACAGTCCCCCAAAATCATGTAAGCCAATTCCTTAAAATAAATATATTCTAGAGAGCCCTAATACATACAGATTCTGCTATACAATCCTTGAAATGGAATATTACTTGGTAGTTTCAACTTAAGAACTTGTCTAAATTAACTAGCTAACTATTACTTGTTTAAAGAATGATCTTCATAATTTATTACATTCAAAATTTGGAAATTCCAGTGTAAATGAAATCAATTAGGTAAATACTTAAATTAGGAATCAACATTAAATACTTATTATTAATGTACATGAATCTTCTGTAACATTTAACTATCTGTTTCCACATAGACAGTCAACAGAAAAAAAAAGACAATCCTTATGTGAGTTTTATGGTACTTTCAATTATGTTCCAGAAGATGTCTATAATGCAATACATATTTTTAGTTTGCTTTTTATTTTGAAATGGGAGGTGTACAGAAGTTGTCAAAACAATACAGAGGAACCCTGTGTGCCCTTCAGACAGTTCCCTTTGATGATTATGTCTTCCATAACTATATACAATATCAAAACCAAGAAACTGTCATTGGCTCAGCATGTGGCGTTATTTCTATTTATCATCTGGGTAGATAAGTGTAACCACTACCACAATCAAGATACAGAGTATCTACCATTGTGTTTGCCATCCATGAATCCTTTTGGATAAAATGTCTCTTCGTGTGTTTTACCTATTTTCCACTTAGATTGTTTGCTTTTAAGATCACAACATTTTAAATTAGGATTTTGGCATCAAGTCATGTGTTTCACGCACTTTTCTCTGAAATTATTCTTTCTAAATATGTATTGTGTCTCAACTGTAAGTACTAGGTCACAGGCACTTTGGAATGTAATGTGCATCCTTCTTTCCAAGAAGTTTACAGTATAAGGAAAACAATACATTAAAATGTAAAGAATTAAAAAATCAAAGGAAAGGTGCAAATAATTTTTCATTGTACAAAAGAGGAGGTGACTATTTCTGTGAGGGTAAGGAAAGATCTTTAATGTAACCTCAAGTCACTTAAGATTTACATTAAAGAAATGAAGGAAACAACATTTCAGAAATAGAAAAGTTAAAATCACTAAACATCAATCATTTCACTTCTGCAAGGGTATAAGAATGCTGGAAATTATATTAAAATACACTATTTGAAAGGTAAATGTGTCCTATTTTGAAATAATCTGAATATTGGTCATAGAAGTCTATATTATATTCATTTGTTAGCTACTTGGGCAACCAATGAAGGTTTATGATTGAGTGAACGATATGGTGGCTTTGGAAAGATGCCTCTTGCTAGCAATTCATATTATAGCCAAGAAACAGTCAAAATCTTACAGAGAGCAATAGAAGGCACATGGACTGAACCCATCTTGCAAGTGGTTGGAGAAGAAAGAATAAATTTAAAAGTGGACAAGAAATTAAATTAATGTGTAAGGTCACACTCTGCCTTACAAATATACATGAGCTCACACAAAGTATCATGCCAAACTTGTAGAAAAACAAAAATGTCAGTTGAATAAGACATTATTGGTAATTTGGTGGAACTATCTACAATGACAAAGTTCTACTTTAGACTTCTGTATATAAAAGAATAACTCAAACCTAACCAAGTGATATATAATATAGAATTAGAAATAATTGAGAGCCTCAATAATGCAATAAACAAAATTCATACAGTGAATTGATTTGGACATGAAACAACTTGTTTAGTCAAGGATCAGATGTCACATTCTTGTGCAATGGCAATGCATCTATTTTCCATTAACAACCCACCAATAAAATTGGTCTTTTATTGTCTTGATTACTAGCTCCTTTCAATCATTTACAAACTTGTCTGCAACTCAAATTAGCCTCATTTTGTAGGCTGAGACTTTTAGTCACATCCCAATTCTGAATTGAAGTAGAAAAGATCAATATAAAATGATCTCAATATACTGAGGTTTTGATAAGTGCTTTGGGGAAATAAAATTAAGCTGAGATGATCCATAAAACCCTTAAATATGTTGGTGGTTAATAATGATTTGCCATTCAAGAGCTAAGGGTGAAACTTACTGCTGATGGCAAGGGATTCCAGGGCTTTAAAGCACAATGAAGTTTAACGTAACAGCTAGAAGCTAGCAGTCCTGTATCATCCCGGAGGGAAATCACTCCTGGATAAAAGTCAGTGATCCTTCATATTTACTAAGAGATAGTGACAAAGGTCTTTGCCCTTACAAATGAAAATGGACAGCAAGTTATTAAAAACTGTAGACACTAGAATGACAATCATTCTTTTATCAAGTCAATAAAAATTCTTGTCATTGCTCTTGATGTATAACTAAATCATACAAATGGAACAATGCATGTCTTTCCTTAGCAACTGAGGTTTAGGAGTGACTTGGAAGTATATAAATGTGAGTTTAATATTACACACAAAAAAAGGGAGAAAGATGTAAAAGGAGGTGATGTGATGACATTTGGGAATATTTAAGATCTTCTCAACTACATAAAGTTTCTTTTCTATAAATTTGAATTTTTGGTGGGAAGTCTAAAATTCTAAATGTTTCAGGACAATCAGAAATTGTCTTTGAGCAGGTAAAACAGAAAGAAAGATAGATGTAAATAAACCTTAAAAACTATCTATATTTTTCAGAGAAAAGGAAATTGAGGTGCTCTATAAATTTTAAACGGTTTATACCAGTCCATAAACCTAGATGGAAATGAAAGAGATACATGGGAAAAAGTTCTTGACTGTGGATGAGAGTCACCGGGGGAGCTTTTTAAAAATCAAAACTCTCTACCTCATCAGAAGATTTTCAATCAATGACTACCTAAATAAAAAGAAAATCATGTGTTTCTGATATGAAGCCAAAGCTTAGAATCTCTGAATCACAATATCCATTTATTGATTTATATGTTCCTCTATTTATTCAACAAATATATTGTTTGCTTACTAAATACTAGGCATGTTCTAGGTATCTGAGAATCATTCATGAACAAAATAGTCATGAACAAATTGTCATACTTGGGGCAGGGGTGGGGCAATAAATAATAAACATTAAAATAGTTGCATTGTATAATATGCTAGAGGCTAAAGACTACCACAGGAACAAAAGAAAAAACCAGTTAGCGTGGGCAGAAGCGGTGAGGGGGAAGGGGAAAGTCAAGTATTATACTTATTAGTAAAGGTGGCTTTATTGAGGAAGTTAGCATGAGTTATTTGAAAAGGATCACTATGGCTGCAGTGTGGAGGCTGAACCAAAAGAGTTCAACAGCAGAGGAAGGCCAAGGGCAAAAGTAAGCTACTGCATTCGTCCAGGTAAGAAATGATGGTGGCTAAGACAATTTGAACTGGGGAGAAATGGTTGGACTCTGCATAAATATATATTTTTAATTAGGGCTTGTAGGATTTCTCAATTAATTGGACTTCATGAGCTTTTCCCGTAAAAGGCTACATCAGAAGGTGCATTAGAGAGGTGATGTTTAATTGCAAAGTTGTCAAAAATTCAACGTGTCTACTTCGCACATTTTATTCAGTATTCAAGTTAAGCATCTGATGTTGAACATCACTTGAGAGTTTGATTAATAAGCCTGAATTACCATAAAAGCAATGCTAGAGTGGTTTTCAATTAAAAACATTTCTAGATCCAGTGTTTGATCACTGAAAAGAATGTTTAAAAATTAACTGCCCAGTCATGAAGGATAGCTATTTGCTTTTCCAGACACTGTTAAGAAGTCATATAAAAATCATTTATAACTTGGACTGGTTTTAAAGGACACACTTTAAATTCTATTAAACATGTATCAAAACAAAATAAAGGGTGGACCATGATGGCTCAGTGGCAAAGTTATCACCTGCGATGCCAGAAACCCGGGTTTGATTCCCAGTGCCTGCCGATGAAAAAAAATAAAATAAAATAAGTTAGTTTGATCAGTAGACTCGGAAGTCAGAATCTGGGTTCAGGACCTAATTTAACAAATCAATTAGTTTTGCTGGTCCTGGCCTTTCAAATCACTCAAATGTGATTAATAATGCACAGGGTCTCATGAATGAATAAATGAATGAACTAATGATATTGACTGTGGGAGGTAGAATAATGACCCACCAAAGATACAAATGCCCTCATCCTAGGACCCCACGAAAATGTTTCTATTTATCTGCCTTTGATTTTCATTCCATCTGGCATCTGGCTGCCATAACAACTGGCACACTCCACACCTCACCCTGGGCTATATTTACTTATTAGAGCAAATGTTCTCTCTCCCATAAAATCTTTTCTAATAATTCCTTTTCTAATTATTCCTTGCTAAAACTGAAAACTTCTGCTTGCCCAAATAGTATTCGATTATTCTTTAATAATTGAGTTATTCTGTTATTCACATATTACATAGAAAAATCGAAATGCCACATAAAATCTTTTGTGAGTTCTTTCACTGTTTTTAAGTTTGGCAATATTCCTTTCAGTGATTTGATACAGCTTTATTTTGGTGGTGCAGGTTTAATGCTTTGATCTTTTACACTAAATCTTTTATCCATTTGAGGCGTAAGTAGCAGATTTTATGTAATTATCAAATAACTAATGAATTACATCAACACCACCTATTTTGCAATCCTGACAAATTTATCATATGGCAAGTATTAATTCGTTCTTTTTTCCTGGAATGTTATATCACATCGATCTGTATGTGCCATGTTGTTTCAAATATTATAGTGTTTTAAAATGCTTTGATATTTGCTCTGCCGAGTGCCTTATTGCTTTCTTTTTCAAAAATGCCTTAGCTGTTCAATTCCATTGCTTTGTTATTCCAGATGAACTCCAGCGTTTTTTTTGAGGGGAGGGCGCGTGGTCAGAGAATCGAACTTGGGTCTCCTGCATGGGAGGCGAGCATTTCACCACTGAACCACACACCCCAGAATTATTTTTTAAGCTAAGAATTTCTTAGACTTTTGAATGGAATTATATTTAAACTGCAAACTTAGTTTTGAAGAAAAAAATCTTAATCATCTCTTTTATTGTTTTTCACATCATGCTAGCCTTTTATTTAGTCAAATAATATTTTTTATCATATATTTGCAAATTCTTCATGTTAGTCTCTAATTTTTATTATTATGGTTTTCATAAAGCTATTTGAAATATCAACAAACTATGGACCTCAGGTCAGATCCACTCTATCACCTGTTTTGGTAAACAATGTCTTATTAGAAAACAACCATATCCATTCATTTACATGTTGTCCATGGCTGCTTTCAATTAAAAGAGTAAAGTTGAGTAGTTGCAACAGACTTTATAGCCCACAAAATCTAAAATATTTATTTCTTAACCCTTGATGAAGAAAATCTAGTGTGCCCAACCAGAGACACCCATGCTAAGCCCCATGTCAATAATGAAAATCTAAGTAATTTCCTATTTCCTGTAAATGGCCCCCTCACCCAGAAAACGGAATTTAAATAAGCCAGCCAACTATAGCTAACTCCCTATTTTTAGACTGATTAAATTCCTCATTGCTAAGCAACTATCTGCACTAATCATGTTAAGAATAAAAGGCTGAACTAACCAATGAAAAATTCCTCCCAATGTACCTCCATTTTCTGTCTATAAAAACTCCTTGGGTGCATGAGTGGTTCAGTGCTAGAATGCCCACCTGCCATGCGGGAGACCCGGGTTTGATCACCAGCCCATGTGCCAACCCCTCTCCAAAAAAAAAACTCCTTGCTCTCTTTGTTCAGCAGAATTGCTCCCTACCTCTGACAATTAGAATCTCCCCAATTCATGAACTGATTCAATAAAACTCTGAGATCTAACCAAATTTTGGACAAGTTTTTAACACCGTTGTAGAAAAAGTTTGCAAATCTCTTTTCCAAATAGTTATTACTTTGAAAAATACACTCGTTTTCCCACATAATCAGGTACTCTATATAATTTCCATAACAACTCTATAATTTTTTAATTAATGTTCTTCTGACATGGTAATGGAATGAAGAAGTTCTAGAGCAGACCTGCAGTCAAATCACATATAATGGACACGGATGTGAGCAAGAAATAAACCATCCTTATTGTAACATGCTACAATTCTGAATTCATTTTTCTTCCAGGATAGTTTATCCTAAATTTACATAACAACTTTAGTTATATATGCCATGGTTTTCCTAGTAGGTGAAACCAACACAGATGTCAGGGCTGGTCAAATATGAGGATACCGTACTTTGAGTGCTGATTCTTCAACTCATTTAATAAGATCCATGAAAATAGACAACTAATACCACTGAAAAGTATTTTTTAAAAATTCAGTTAATGATACCACAAATACTCTTCTAATTAAGATAAAACTATAACAGGCTAGTTATAAAACTTATGTTCTTGTACTTTAATGTGATGATATATTTAATAGATAGTAAGAGCTTTTAATCTTTGTAGTCTAAAACAAATAGTCAACACCATCCATATGCATAGTACTGTTGCCAGATACGGGTTCCTAGGTTCTTGGCCATGCCATGAGAAAGAACTGAAGAGCACAGCACATTCAGATAAGCAGGCAAAAAGTTTATTAACTATGCATGCAAAGAGGAGCCTGCGGGCACTCTCACAAGAAAAGAATGGCGGGCGGCCGCCGTGGCTCAGCAGGCAGAGCTCCGACCTGCCGTGCTGGAGGTCTGGAGTTCGATCCCTGGTGCCTCCTACCCATATGCAAATTAAAAAAAAAAAAA
>PVIY010058293.1:0-12512 GCA_004026745.1 Myrmecophaga tridactyla | reverse complement strand
AGGTATCAAAGCCATCAGATAATAGGACCTTACACAAGTCCTTCCTGGATAACTACATCTCCAATCCTGACTTTTTCTGAAATGGCTGACTGGTTCCATGTTTAGTTACATCCTCATTAGGGGCCTTAGCCTTTAGAGTCTCAATTTCTGGAAGCCTGAATTTTTCAGACCTCCAATTTCAGGTTTCATTTTACCCAAGGGTTCAGTCCTTAACTCACCTTTTTTGTCACATTTTATTATAAGCTGAAAGGAGAAACTGGGCTGCATTGCTCACATTTAGTTTGAAAATTTCCTCAGCTAAATATCCCAGGTCTTTGCCTTCAAATTATGTCTTCCATCCAGCACCATTTTCATTTTTGTGAAAAATAACATATATACTCAAAAAAAAACATAATAAATTTGAAAGCACAGTACAACAGTTAGTTGTAGAACAGATTTTGGACTTTGGATGATTACAATTCCACAATTTTAGGTTTTTACTTCTAGCTGCTCTACGATACTGAAGACTAGAGGAAATATCAATTATATCAGTATAATGATTCAATATCATACTTGTTTGTTAAACCCTACCTTCTCTGTATAACTGCATCATCACCTTTGATCTTTCTATCCCACTCTAAGGGTATTTGGGCTATGGCCATGCTAACTTTTTCAAGTTGGAAGGGGCTGTCAATAATATGGTGTAGGGAGATGGAATTAGCTGATGCTCTGGAGAGGCTGGGCCCTTTAACTGTCAGGACTTACCTGGTCCAGGGACCCATCTGGAGGTTGTAGGTCTCTAGAAAGTTACTCTAGTGCATGGAACTTTTGTGGAATCTTATATATTGTCCTATGTGTACTTCAGGATTGGCTGGAATGGTTTTGGTTGAGATTTGACAAGTTATGATAGGTAGCAATGTCTAACTGAAGCTTGTGTAAGAGTGACCTCCAGAATAACCTCTTGACTCTATTTAATCTCTCTCTGCCACTGATACTTTATTAGTTATACTTCTTTTCCCCCTTTTGGTCAGGATGGAATTGTTCCAGGGCAGGAATCATCCCTGAGAGTCATCTCCCACGCTGCCAGGGAGACTTTCACCCTTGGGTGTCATGCCCCACATAGGGGGAAAGGAAGTGATTTCACTTACAGAGTTGTGCCTAATGATAGTGAGGCCACATTTGAGAAATGAAAGAGTCCTCCAGAAGAACTCTTAGGCATACCTATATGTAGGCTAAGCTTCTCTGCTACCTACAGAAGCTTTACAAGAATAAGCCTCAAGATCAAGGGCACAGTCTATTGATTTGGGTGTCCATAATGTCTAACACAGTATCAAGGGATTCCCTGATGATAAAGTTTAATAGTTCCAATTTTTTCCTCCCATCCCTCAAGGGACTGTGCCAATACTTTCTGATTATCTGCCTAATATATTCTAGGATGTATCGAGGCATTGGATGTAACCTTCTGATTAAGTTATTCCCATTGAGATGTGACACACCCAACTGTGGGTATGACCTGCTGATTAAATGGCGATGTGAGTCCAGCCACTCGAGGTGGGTCTTGATTAGTTTACTGGAGTCCTTAAAAGAGCCAACACAGAACTGAGATGCAGAAGTTTGGAGATGCAGAGGAAAATACCAGAAGGACCAACAGGATCTGCGAGAGTCCTTTGAAACTAGAAGCCAAGAGTGGAACCTAGCAGACATTACATGTGACATCCCATGAGATGCTGAGCAAGCCAGAACCTGGAGTTTTGTGCTGGAGAAGCTGAGGGTCCACAGAAACTTAGAGTGGAATCAGAACCAAAAAGCGATGAACTGGGGGCAAGGACCTCAGACAGCAGCCACGTGCTTTCCCAGCTGACAGAGAAATCCTGGATGTCATTAGGCCTTTCTTCAGAGTCCTTTCTCTGATGCCTTAGTTTGGACATTTTTAAGGTCTTAGAACTGTAAACTTGTAATTTAATAAATCCCCTTTTAAAAGCCATTCCATTTCTGGTATATTGCATTCCAGCAGCATTAGAAAACTAAAACATTCAGTGAAGTAATTCAGACAGAAATGGACAGACAGTATATGCCTTCACTTACATGAACTGTCTAGCATATGCATATTCATATAGTCAGAAAGTGAATTACATTTTACTGGGGGTGGTAGAGGGGAAAATGTGTGTCAGTGCTTAGTGGGTGCAGAGTTTTTTGTTTAGGATGGTGGATCTGTGTGAAGAATGGGGTGGTGATGGCAGCACTACATTGTGAATGTAATGAATTCCTCTGAATTCTATGCTGGAAATGGTTAAAAGGGAAACATGTTGAATATACGCTACCAAATTTAAAAAATAATAATTGGGATGTTTTTTAGCTACCATTTGTGTTTGACTATTTGATTATTTGTTCTCTAGAAATAAATTTAGGCTCATTGTTTAAAAATATGGAAAAAAAACCACATTTCTAGTAGGGACTCAATAAACAGTAGTTATTATATCTGTTCAAACAACACACTTGTGCATCAGTAGCCTCCGTATTTCCATTCAAAATACAGCCCCAGGTCCCTGCTTTATCTTGTAAAGAAACTGAAGGAGTAACTCTAATATGTACTCCTCTCTCAAGAAGAAAAGAATCAAAGAAAAAGTTCGTAACTTGAGCAGAAATAAAAGTAATTATCCTTACCTTCTTATCTTGTTCAACTCGAATACCAGAAGCATGACGGCGTTTTCGTAGATCTTGAGCACTCTCTCCAGGTTGAGAACCTGACATCGTCAGAAAGTCTTGACTGTTACCTATTAGTGGGACTCTGACACTCTAAAGGGAAAGTGGTAGATCATCAGGAAAGGAACTGGGGCTATACGGCTGAAGTGTAGGATCGTTTTGCGAGGTCAGGATCATACACTGTTGTGGCAACGTGTATCTGGGCACCAAAGACAGTTTAGAATCTGAAACTAGCATCATCATGCTCTAGAATCTAGATTCACCGCCCTTCCACTCAGGCTGTACTAAGTTGTCCTCCTGCCTACAGGCACAAATAACTAGCAACTCCCTTACCCTTCCAGACAGGTATGAGAATGTGCTGACCCCTCGTCTTACATCATCCCAACTCATAAAACCATCACTGCTCTTTCTTAGGCTCCATGGAGGTCTCCTGACATGTAGAGAACCTTGGACGACCAGCCTTAACCTCTTTCATCATTCAATTAATTTACGGGCTCTTCTCCCACAAAAGTCCCCTCACACACAAAACTTGGTGTATAATGTCAGGATGTGGGGCAGGAAGAGATTTGCTCATGTAAGTGGACAGATGAGCCCGTTTGAAAAAAGGAAAAACCTGTAAGGAGGTCTTTTTAAAAATATTTTTATTGTAAACAACAAACAAACGTACAAACATTCTTGACATGGTTACGATCAATGGTTCACAATATCATCACATAGTTGTGTATTCATCGCCATGATCAATTTTTTGAACATTTGTATCTCTCCAGCAAGAGAAATAAAAAAGAAAAACCTCATACATGCCATACCCGGTAAAGAGGTCTTTGAGGCAGCCACAATGATACTAGAAAGTGGCTCATTATCTTCGTGTAAATGAGGAATTCTCTATTGCACTCATCATGGTAGGCAGTGTGATATATACTGTTAGGGTGTGCAGTTCCCAGAACGTATAGACCTAGCTGCTGCCACTTCCCATCTGAGTAAACATGGCACACTGTTAAATGCTCACACTCACTTTCCATGTCCATCAAATTGTCACAAGTCTGTATCTATTTCCTGTGGCTGTTTTGAAGATCATAAGAGTCAAGTCTGGGCATGTAGTGTACATGCTGATTAAACCTCAATTCCCATAACATTAAGTCTGAGAAAAATAAACTTGTAGCCTTGTGGATTCAGTGAAAATAAGCATCCAAAACATTACAGTATTATAAAATAACTAACTACATTACAACATTCCCATTGGAGAATTTCTGTTTGCTGTCCCTGTCTGAATTATAATCCATTCACAAAACACTACATGCTCTTGAAATATTGTCTTTCAAGTATGTTAATGAAAACACCAAGCCCTGAGATTTCCAAAATGTGTGGGCTGACCGCATGGATCATAGATTTGCTCCTGGGCAGCCATGGAGGTGAACAGCTGAGAGTCCCCTTCCTGAAAGTAATGGCGGATCTTCTGAGTGGAGCGCAGTTACTTGAGAGCCTCTAGCCTCATTGCCTTTGGGATCTGTTGCAGCTGGGAGCTGAGGCCAGGCACTTCCAAGGCTGTCTAAAGAGAGTGACTGATGAGCTGGAATCTCTGAGGACACCTCTTAAGCAGAGACTAAGAGCTTGAAGATTGGGGAATGAGTGTTTGAGGCAGAGGGCACAGCACCTGCGAAGGCCAGGAGTGGGCCTGCCATAGTTGAGGCACAAACAAGAGGCTGGTGTGGCTAGAGCTTAGGGATGGAAGGGAAAGGCAGGAAGTACCACATGGGGTTGGAGGTACAGAGGGACCACGGCCCTTCAGGGCTTTTCCAGGGAGACATTTGCCAGACTGTCATGGATGAAGGATTCAGAGATATATTTTAAGGGGTTCAAAACACAAGTTTGTGCAGCCTCTGGCTGACTGCATACCAGACCTTTGGTAGAAGGCAACTATACATATTCTTCCTCACACATTACCTTGGGATCACTTTTACTCATCTCCCTCACAAAGACATGCTCAGCACTTGGGACTCTTCAAATGGAATACCAACT
This sequence comes from Myrmecophaga tridactyla, assembly GCA_004026745.1. NCBI lineage: Eukaryota > Metazoa > Chordata > Mammalia > Pilosa > Myrmecophagidae > Myrmecophaga > Myrmecophaga tridactyla. The sequence continues at coordinate 7,814 of PVIY010058293.1, read as the reverse complement.
ATATACATAATTTTATGTTCTTTAAGCACTGGTTCAGAAATTCTTCAATTATGATTTTGAGATTAGTACATTTTTAAAAACCCCAATAGTGAAAATACACTTTAAGCAGAATATGGATTTAAGTGGGAGCCAGCTGGACATCTGTTGGAGAAACTACATGGGGACTTTAATTCTAGGCCACAGGAGATGTTCTGCTTTTAATGTAAAAGCACTTTTGATAACCATCCAGTTATGCTATGGCATGTAAGCCAAGATGGGTTATTTGCCAGCAGTTAATTTTACCCACCCCACATAGCTGGTCCAAAAAGTATTAGCTGGTTCCACTAGCCCTGTCTGTCTGTTCTTCCCTGACCATAAGGAACTGGCTTTGTCATTTATTGACTGTGTGCCCTGGTCACCACCTCATCTGCCTTGGCCTTAAATTCCACAACAGGAAAATGGGGTGACTTGTCCTACTTGATGAGGAGGACAATTCAGGAGAATTGAAGGAGGTTATACGTGGAAGGTTCCTGCACTGTGTCAGACAGAGCTGGCATAAGAAAATTGGGGGGATAATAACGATCGTGATGATGAGTGATTATGGTTGGGTTCCTTAGACACATGTCACAACTACAGAGAAATTGACCGTAATGAATTCAAAATATACCAGAAGAGTCTTCAACATTGTGGAAGAGGCATATGGCAGCTTACAACAGTCGAAATGTCAACACGCCTTTGGAGTCAGGCTGGCAGTCTTGATTTCACGTTGGGCCTTAACTTTTATGCAGAATTTCTACTCTCTAAGGTGAATTGGTTTTCTGAGTATGTTTCCTTGACAGTAGACTTTCTTGATATGGGTGCATGTTTTCAGAAGTAAGGACATCCTTTCTCATTCGACTACTTTAATGTTGCAGATATTTCAAGAATCATGCAATCTTATTTGTGGTTTCTTGAACCCTGATGAGAATCACATGGTTCTTGGAGATGAAATGGGTTTTTTTTTTCATGCAGTTAAGTCCTTGTACTTTTATTCTTTAGAACTAAACTTCTTTAGGAATCTAGTTTTCCTTTTGTGCAGTACAGTGCCATTACTCTATAGTGGATAAGATCATGGATTGTGCAGTGAGGCACATCTATGTTTCAATCTGGATTCAGCTACCAATCAGTTGTCTGATATTGGATAAGTGTAGCTTCCCAGGGCTGCTGAAGCAAAGTGCCACAAACTGGGTGGCATAAAATAATAGAAATGTATTGTTTCACAGATTGGGAGGCTGGAAGTTTCCAATCAAGGTATCAGTAGGATCATGTTCCCTTCCACATCTATGGAGAAAAATCTGTTCCCTGCTTCTCTCCTGCCTTCTAGCAGTGGCTTGCCAGCAATACCTCTTGTTCTTCCCTTTGGCTGCCCATGTCCAAATTTCTTCTTCTTATAAGGACACCCATCATGTTGAATTAAGGGTACACCAAGTTCAGTATGACCTCATTTTTGCCTAGTTTCATCTATGATGGCTTAGTATCCAAATGAGTCCACCTTTGGAAGCACTTGGGATTAAAACTTAAACATATCCTTTGAGGGGACACAATTCAGTCCTAAACAGCAATTATGCACTCTCTCCAAGGCTCAGTTTCTCAAGCTTTCAGCTGGACCTAAATATCCCTAGCATGTATGGTTACAATATGCCCTGTACGGTTTCAGAATAGTTTGGGAACTGTGATCCCTTTTTTCCTTCCAATTTCTCCCTATTGGAATGGGAATATTAATTACATGACTGTACTTCCATTTTATTGGAAGCAGATAACTCATTCTCCAGGTTTCGCAGGACCATAGATGAAGGGGAATTATTCCTCAAGACAGACCATACCTATAACCAATTTTGATGAGACTATATACTTAATATTGTTACTGGAATAATTTAAGGCTTTTGTGATCTTGTGTTTGAATGAATGTATTTTGCATAAGGAAAGACATCTCTCTTTGGTGTCCAGAGGATGGAATATGGTGCTTTGGAATGGTATATCTCCCAGAACATCATGATCTTAAAGCTACTACATTCTTGTGTGTGTGGGCCCATTGTAAATGGGATCTTTTGATAAGTTTACTTCAGTTGAGTCATGTTCCAAGGTTGGTGTCAATCCTCTTACTGGAGTCCTTTATAAGAGAATGAAATTCAGATAAAAAGAGATTTAATTGCTTCAGCAATGAAAAAGCAATGAAACATGGAAGAGAAGGGAAGGGATGGACCAACAGATGCCACCAGGTGCTCCTCATATGACAGAGGAGTCCAGGATCACTGGCAGCCAGTCTTGAGGAAGAAAATATCATCGTGATGATGCCTTGATTTTGACATTCTCATGGCCTGAAAACTTCAGCTTTTAAGCTAAGAATTCCTATTGTTAAAGCCAACCCATTTTACAGTATCTGCTTTCATCAGCTGAACAAACTACAACAATTTCATATTTATAAAAACCTACTAAATGGTAGGCTTATATCTAGGCATGAAATAACAATGAAGAAAAAAATGTCTCATTGATCTTACTTTCCAGCTTGGAGATAAAGACAATAAACAACACAGAAAAAGCCAGGTAATAGTGAGCATGTCGCAGAAATTTGAAATATGGTTATGTGATAGTAAGTGAATTGATGGCACTTTTAATATGATAGTCAGGGAAGGCTTCTGGAGTAGGAAACACTTAAACTGAGAACAGAGAAGGGGGTTTAGATTAGTGCCTTGGTCATTTAGTTCTGTTATGAAGGTTCCCAGCTTCTGCAGAATGCCCACCTCACTGACTCAGAGCAACAAGAATGGACAAAGGGTTTTAATCTGTCCTTGTGGGAATCCATTTCATGGTCGTGATTTTAGACAGCTAGGGATTGTCTCTTTCTGAATGGATGCCTATCCTGCTACAGCATCAGATGGTGAGATAACAAACTTATACATAGGTACACACATATAAAATGTATGTATTTAAAGCCATATATATTAATATCTCCACCCAGTTCTGCTTTTCTGGTTGAAGGTTGACGATGCAGGTTTTGGGTCAGAGAGTGGTTGCAAAGGAACAGAATCTGAAGCATGAGCTTTCTGAACTGGTTCTGGGTCTTTTAGATTTTTTCTTTAATCTGATTAGATTTAAAGGCATTACCAACCTTATCTCCAGTGGTTAAAACTTTGCTGGTGAAGTTTTAACACACTCAGTGGCCATCACTTAGTTTTTGCCCCCTCTTTCCTTTGAGGCTCTTACTTGTTTTCAAGCAAATGGTTAGTATGTTTCCATTGTTGCTTGTTTGCATGCAGGTGTTTGGTATATTTCCGTTTCTCAAGAGACCACAAGCAGCTGGGTGAGATGCTAAATCTGCAGGGGAGATGTTAAAGTACAACCAGCACCAAATACTTTCCAGGGCCCAAAGGTTGCTTGATTAATGGTTTTTGCTTATTGACAGGGCCCTATCCCCTTCGGTGCATGAAAACCCACATTCAGGCAGCACAAATATCTCTCATTGGACCTTTTGGGCTGTGTAGGTAATAAAGCAGTCATTTGCTGAAAGTCTCCATTGTGCCCGAGCCTGTGTTCCCATGTGTGCTGGTTTGAAAGGATTTATGTACCCTAGAAAAGTCATGTTTTAGTCCCAATCAATCTTGTGAGAGTAATGGTTTCTTCTAATCCCTATTCAGCACTATAGATTGGAAGCTTGATCAGGTTATCTCCAAGGAGATAGAACTCAATCAATTGTGGGTATTAAACTTGATTACATGGAGCTGTGTCTCCACCCATTCTATGTGTATCTTGATTAGTTTACTGGAATACTATAAAAGAAGAGACATTTCAGAGAGTCTCTTTTTGAGAAAGAGGAGAGAGTCGCAGAACCACGACAGAAGGACGAGAGAAGCACAGAGTCCACCAGCCAATGACCTTTGGAGATGAAGAAGGAAAACGCCTCCAGGGAGCTTCATGAAGCAAGAGGCCTGGAGAGAAAGTTAGCAGACACCGCCATGTTCGCCATGCGCCCTTCCAGCTGAGAGACAAATGCTGACTATCATTGCCTCTCTTGCACCAAGGTATCTTTCCCTGGATGCCTTAGATTGGACATTTCTATAGACTTGTTTTAACTGGGACAATTTCACAGCTTTAAAACTGTAAACTCGCAACTTATTAAATTCCCCTTTTTAAAAGCCGATCCACTTGTGATACATTGCATTCCAGCAGCTAGCAGACTAGAACACCATGGAACACTGTACAGCAGCTCTCTGTACAAAGGGAACTTGTAGTCCATGTCAGGAGGCGAAAAAAAGTTCCCCTGATTTTCACCTTTAGATACCTGTAATCAAGAATTTATAAAAGTCAAAGCTCTGAGTGACCAAATATAGACTTTTTCAGAATATTTTATTCAAAGTAAAGCCTATAGCATGATGCCATCAACACGGCAATGTAAGACATCCCCTGGAAAAGTACCCCCTCATAAGAAAAGCACAAATCCCAATTGCATGGCACTCTGAACGACAGTGGATACTGGAGAACAACTCCACAAATGCTGAATTAAAGTAAAAGAAAGAAAATCTCCAAGTTCAGGAAGGCTATTTCCATCCTGGACTCACCAGTCTGGACCCCTCTATTTCACTGAGGCCACATAGCTTGGGAGTTAGGCAGAAGCAGCACAGCCAGGAGCCATCCAGCTGTGGGTGCATGTTACAGAGCCAGGCACAGCAGCAAGTTAGAACCCTCCGAATATCCAGGCACAAGGACCCAAGGCCTTGGAAATCGGGGAAGAACACAAGCAGTTCAGTCATGCTTCATAGAAAGGGCCCCTGGCGGGGAGGTAGGGGGAGGTGGAGAGACCTCAACAGGGCTGTTGGCAAGAGGTGCACACACTCAATCCAGTCTCTGTTTACTGGGCCTCCTGAGCAAAAAAATGGACCTTTTTGAATCTGTACACCTTAGTGGACTGACCCCATTTGGGTAACTTAACAGGGGAGAAACCAGAGGTAACCTCACGGGGAAAAGGAAAGGGAGGGACTGGCTTGCTGTAAGAAAAGATGGGGCCCAGACTGAAAAGTGTAAGGGAAAGAGGGCACTGAGTGAGGGAGAGAATTTTTAAAATTCATAGGATCTGGGAAGAGAATTGAACACAAAAACAAACAGAACAGTGCAAGATTCCTGGAGAAGAAACAGGAAAGGGAGCTTTCTTTTGCAGGTAAAACAATTGCACAAAAAGTGCAACAAATTGTTTCAACTGTAACAATGTTACAATTGATGAAAGACTATTAAAATTGTACTATTAACCATAGCACATAGTTTAAATAAGGGGTATTTGCCCCATATACCACCCTATTACTAACACTGTCCATTAGTGTAGCACATTTGTTGTAATTCATGAAATAACATTTTAATAGTTGTAATATTAACTACAGTCCATAATTTACACTAGAGTTCACTGTGTTATACAGTCCTGTTTTAGTTTGTTAAAACTGACAGAATGCATTATACCAGAAATGCAATGGCATTTGAAAAGGGAGTTTATTAAGTTGCAAGTTTACAGTTCTAAGGCTGTGAAAATATCCAAATTAAGACACCAACAAGAGGTTACCCTCACTCAAGAAATGGCGATGCCGTCTGAAACACCTCTGTTAGCTGGGAAGGTAAGTGGCTGGCATCTGCTAGGGTCTTTGGCTTATGGACACCTCTGTCAGCTGTAAAGGCACATGACAACCTCTGCTAGCTTTCTCTCCTGGTTTCTCATTTCATAAGGATTCCCTGGGGGTGTTTTCCTCCAGCATCTCCAAAGGTCTCCAGCTATGTGGGCTCTAAAGCTTTTTTCAAAATGATTTCCTCTTAATGGACTCCAGTAAGCAACCCCACTTTGAATGGGTGGAAATACATCTCCATGGAAACCAATAATCAACAGGTCCCACCCACAATTGGCTGGGTCACATCTCCATGGTAACAACTTAATAAAAAAGATCCCAACCAGCAATACTGAAACAGATTTAAGAACATGGCATTTCTGGGGTACATAACAGTTTCAAACCAGCACAAGTCCTATGTCTTAGTCTTTAATTTTATTCTAGTAACATATACACAAACAAAAACTTCCCCCTTTTTACCATATTCACATCTATAATTTGGTGCTGCTAATTACACTCATAATATTGTGCTACCATCACTACCATCAATTTCCAAAACTTTATAACCAACCTAAATAGAAAATTCAACCAAAATATGTTGAAAGTGAAAGGCTGGAAAAGATATTCCATGAATACAATAACCAAAAAGAGCTGGGATAGTTATATTAATATTGGACAAGTAGATTTAAATGCAAAATTGTTTATAGAGACAAAGAAGGGCATTGTATATTAGTAAGAGAGACAATCCACCAAGAAGCAATAAATGATATATTTTTATGCACTTGACCTCAGTGTTCCAAAATACATAATGCAAACACTATGTCTCTAAAATAATAGTTGGAGACTTCAACACACCACACTCATTGATAGACCATTTAAGACCACGGATCAATAAGGAAAGAGAACTTGACTAATATGATAAATAAACTACAATATCAAGAACATTGTACCCCAATGCAACAAATGTTCATGGATCAAGTGCTCATGGATCATTGCTCCAGGATAGACCACAATTGGGTCAGAAAAGAGGTCTCAATAATTTTTTTAGATATTGAGATTATACAAAGCACTTTCTCTGATCATAATGGTGTGAAGATGGAAGTCAATAACAGGCAAGAACTGAAAAATTCACAAATATAAGGAGCTTAAATGATGCACTCTTAAACAATCCATAGGTCAAAGAAGAAATTACAAGGGAAATCAGTACATATCTGGAGATGAATGAAAAGGATAACACAACATATCAAAACTTATGGGATGCAGTGAAGGCAGTGCTGAGAGTGAAATTTATTGTCCTAAATGCCTACATTAAAAAAAGAAGAGAGAATTAAATTAAAGAGCTAACTGGAAAAAGAACAGCAAACTAACCCCAAAGCAAAGAGAAGGAAATAAATAACAGAGATTAGAGCAGAAATTAATGAATTTGAAAATAAGAAAACACTAGAGTATCAACAAAACCAAAAGTTGGCTCTTTCAGGAGATCAATAAAATTGACAAATGTTTAGCTAGACTGACAAAGAAAAAAGAGAAAAGCTGCAAATAAAATTGAAAATGGGGCGGGGACATTACTACTGACAGAAATAAAAGAAAAGATCATAAGAGGATACCATGAACAATGTATGCCAACAAATTAGACAGCTTAGAAGAAATGGACAACTTTCTACAAACACATAAACAGCCTACATTAACTCTAGAAGAAATAAAAGACCTCAACAAACTAGTGGCAAGTAAAGAAATTGAATCAGTCATCAAAAATCTGTCAGCAAATAAAAACACAGGACCAGATGTTTTCACAGGTGAATTTTACCAATTATTCCAAGAAGAATTAATACCGAGCCTGCTCAAACCCTTCCAAACATTTGAAGAGGAGGGAATACAACTTAACTGATTTTACGAAGCCAACATCATCCTAAAACTAAAGCCAGATAAAGATATTAGAAGAAAAGAAAATTACAGAACAATGTTTCTAATGAACGTAGATGGAAAACTTGTCAACAAAATCCTTGCAAATCATATCCAACAGTACATTAAAATAATCATATACAATCTGTTCTAGTTTGCTAGCTGCTGGAATGCAACACACCAGAGACGGATTGGCTTTTAATAAAAGGGGATTTATTTTGTTGGTTCTTCAGAGGAAAGGCAGCTAACTTTCCACTGAGGTTCTTTCTTATGTGGAAGGCACAGGATGGTCTCTGCTGGTCTTCTCTCCAG
>PVIY010058292.1:0-12530 GCA_004026745.1 Myrmecophaga tridactyla | reverse complement strand
GGAAACATTTTGGAGAATGGGAGATTCAGAGAGAGCAGAGAACGCTGCAGCACCATGAAACAGAGAGTCCACGAGCCAGTGGCCTTTGGAGATGAAGACGGAAAACGCCTCCCGGGGAGCTTCATGAAACCAGGAGTCAGGAGAGAAAGCTAGCAGATGACACCCTGTTCACCATGTGCCCTTCCAGCCAAGAGAGAAGCTGTGACTATGTTCACCATGTGCCTTCTCACTTGAGAGAGAAACCTTGAACTTCATCTGCCTTCTTGAACCAAGGTATCTTTCCCTGGATGGATGCCTTAGATTGGACATTTCTTTTTTTTTTTTTTTTTAAATTTGCATATGGGCAGGAGGCACCAGGGATTGAACTCCAGACCTCCAGCACAGCAGGTCGGAGCTCTGACTGCTGAGCCACGGCAGCCGCCCAGATTGGACATTTCTATACACTTGTTTTAATTGGGACATTTTCTAGGCCTTAGAATTTTAAACTAGCAACTTATTAAATTCCCCTTTTTAAAAGCCATTCTATTTCTGTTATATTGCATTCCAGCAGCTAGCAAACTAGAATAGTTGAGTTATGTTCATTTTCCAGATTCCTCCAGTACTTGAAGTGTACTTGGAAACTACATTGGGAAAATATATCCTATTACTTAAGGCAGTGATATATAGGCACCATAAAAACACTTTCTGTATAGGGTGGGCCATGGTGGTTCAGCAGGCAGAGTTCTTGCCTGCCATGCCAGAGACCCGGGTTCTATTCCTGGTGCCTGCTCATGCTAAACAAAACAAAACAAAACAAAAACTTTCTGTATAAAGTTCATATCCAAAGCCAAAATGTTAATGCCAGTGGCTATATAGACTAAAAATAAAAAACATTTATTTTTCCAAAGAGCAAAATTTTCGCAAACAAGGTAGATATTTAAAAGGCACAACCCGATAGCCTTCAGTCAGAGTTCAGGTTTGGATGAGCCCCAAGTGACATTTTAACACTATCCCAGTACCACATAATTATTGTACATTGTCTTGCCTTTCTACTCATCTAGATCCAAGGAGACTGCATTCTTTTTTTATTTGCAGTTGACTCACAAGCCTGCATTTCCACACCAGAATGCTGCCCTGAGGTGCAGGCATACAGCCAATTGCAACTGGTTACCTCCACACCTGGATGTACAGGATACATATTACCCTTATTTTCTAATTTGCTTCATTAGATCACTTAGGTAGTATATGATGCCACCTGCTATCACCCACAATGCCAGAAACTTTGGGTCCATCTTAAAATCTCTTCACTGTAATGCAACCATGGAGTTGTTGACCAGGTGTTTTGCTTCTACTTTCATGCCTTTCCTACATATATTCCATCCTTTCTGCTACCATTTTCACTCAGAACTTTCGGAAGCTTCTCATCTCTGACAAATTTTTCTCTGTGTCTCTTTTTAACATTCTCCATCTGGCCCTCTAAAAATGTATTTTCTACACTCAAGGCAGAATATCTTGAAAATATAAATTGTGATCATATGATTTTCCTACTTAAAATCCCTCCTATGGTACATCTATAAGGATAGAGTCAGATTCCCATGACCTGGATGTTGCCTGTGGCTATAGCCTCATCTATTGCCAATTATTATCTATTCTCAACCACATGAAATTACTCTATTTGTAAAATATGTGACTTTCTTGTTGGCACCATACTCCCTTTTTTGTACTACTTATCATTTAAACCTTACCTCTTGATACTTGCCCCTTGAAATTTTCCAGAGATGCCACTCCTAACCAAGGCCTGTTGGGTAGAATTCTCCACTCTTTTTTTTTTTTTTTTTTTTTGCATGGTCAGTCACTGGGACTTGAACCCTGGTCTCTGGCATGGTTGGTGAGAACGCTGCCACTGTGCCACCATTGCCTGCCCAGAGTTTCCCACTCTTTTACCTGCATCTCTCTTATGTTCCATGCATTTCTTTCATTAAAACCTTGTGGTACTGTTATTTGCTAATGTGCTTATCTTGCCATACCAGACTGAACACCCTTATCTCGATAGGCCAATTAATGAACAGAGGTTCTAGCATGAATAAAAACGTAATAAAAATCATAGTAATCAATACAATGTATTGGATACCTACAACACATCAAGAACTGTTTAGGATCTCTGATTATATTAACTGGTAACACTATTATGCATAATTTATGAGACAAGGAGAGATTAAGTAAATTGCTTAAGTTCATTCATTGGGTGAATGGCAGTGCTAGAATTTGAACTGAGGCTCTGTGACTCAGATCCTCTAACTACTTCTCTTCCCAAGTACTAATTAAATGGTTATTGACAGGATGACTGAAACTATCCTTAGTTTTGTACAAGAGTTAATGGTTTCCCTTCAATTTAAAGCCATTCAGGGCGGCTGCCGTGGCTCAGCAGGCAGAGCTCCTACCTGCCGTGCTGGAGGTCTGGAGTTCGATCCCTGGTGCCTCCTGCCCATATGCAAATTAAAAAATATATATAAAGCCATTCAGAAAGCAGTGAAATGCCAGAAGCTTTCAGTATCATCATGATTAAGTGAATTAATTTATATAAATTACTTAGAACACTGTTTAGTACCTAGTAAGCACTCAGTAAATGTATTTTATTATCACATCAACCATTTTAGAGGGCTTCTAAGCTGGGTACTTTACTAAACATTTTACACTGATTATTTCTTATTGTTTTAGGTATATTGAAGGGTAGATATTTTCTCCTATTTATCAGAGAAGGTATCAAAAATTAAAATTTAAGTAATTGCCCAATCAAACTTATAGGAAGTATAGGAGGTACGATTTTAACATGCATTTATTGTTTTTCTAAAAGTCAAGCTTAGTCACCTTTATGTTGATAGGCCAATTAGTACACTGTAATTCAGATGATTAAATAAAAAATGTTTGTAAAATTCTAATGAAGCATTTTCTGTACTATTCATCTTTTTTGAGATTAATTATACATATATAGATACATAGTCTATATATATATCTATATATTTACCTATTGGCCACAATTTTATATGCTTCAAGACAAATAACTGTCTTGTCTTCAAGACAGTAGCTTTCGATAATAGCTGTCAATTACGTTATGTTGATTATTTTTCATGGAATAATAAATATCTTTTCTTTTAAAATAATTTACTTACCTCTGTTTTCTTCTTCATATGTGAAAATGACTTTTAAGCTATATTAACAGATCCCAAGGAGAAAACAATCTGAGTGAATAATTTGCATAATTCAATTTTTCTGTTAACCACATTATTGTAAAGCACTGAAGGATTTATTAAAATGAACACAAACAATTCCAGTTTCTATTTCCAGACTTACACACCCTTCAACTGCTGTCATCATGCTGTTAATTGAGTGCTTGTGTGAAGATGATAGCATTTTCAACGAAAGAACAGAAACATTGTTCTCAATGCTTTGATTTGGCCTCTTCTTTTTTTGGATGCATCTAAAGCTAGTTATAACTTTCTTCAGTCTTTATTTACTTAATTTTGCCTTTCGTCTTTCTATCTGGCAGGTACACTTTGGTGTGTCACTATTTGTCACTCTAAGACTTTTTTTCAATAACTTCAAACAAAGTAGACATCTCTCTAGCATAATGCATAAGAGAAGTTTTTGTTAGTATAGTTATAAAGGAAAGTGAACAGGAGAAATCGACTCTGAAGACTGGAATCCTCTTGATACATATTTGTCACCTCAGACAGCTGACACCAAGCGAAGAATGGACAAGAGAATAAAAGGAAGAGTCAAATATATAACAAATAAGGAGACTCAAATAAAATTCAAAGGATAACTAAGCTGGGGATTGTGATTTTAGTGGAGAAATCTTGGCATCTACCCCTTAAATTTGGTTCAGAGAGTAAAATAATAATTTGATATTACCAAAGATGTAGGAAAGGACCCCTTTGCCTGTCTCTTCCTACTTTTTCTCAAGGGAGAGGGATTTAGAAATTGGATCAGAATCTGTTTAAGCCATGGTCACAATTCAGTCAGGTCATTATGGAGTGAAATGTCACATGTTTCAAAGCCAGCTTCCCTTGAACTTCCTGTTTTCTTCTCCAGTAGTGTAAGGGAAACAAAGCAGTACCATATTCTCCAATGTAGTTCTGTCTTTTCTTTACCACTCCATGTGAGGAACTAGAACATACACCAAGGGTTTCTCTTAATAGCCTCACTGTATTTCTCTCTGCCTCCTTTCTTCTCCTTCCATTACCCCCTCTCCCTTTCTCTCTTTCTCATTCTCCTTGCCGTTTTGGTTTTATTGGAATACTGCATTGCAATAAAGGACAGTAAAACATACGTTAATGCAAATTTCTATTCTGCTTGTGACTGTGTGTAGCTCCTTCTTCAGGACAGGTATGCAGGAAAGGGTTAGCTCAGAAGGACTTGGTTGCTTAAACTTTGCAGTTTCAGGAAGTGCCTATCTATACTGGCCCTTTGACATTCCTGGGAGATGAAGTCTGAGCTCTTAGAATATTCTTCCTGGAGAGAGTTCTTTTATATACCTGAGATCTTAGGCCATGCAGTACTAACTTGATCAGATCATTTATGTTAACAATTTGATTTTTATTGGGGGTCAGAGTCAGGTGCTGTTGTCTCAGTAGCTGGGGTTAGTTACAGAGAGACTGTGTGTCTACATGACTGAAGTCCAATAATAACCCAGAATACCAAGGCTTGGGTGAATTTCCCTATTTAGCAAACTTTGTAGTTGCTCTAACATATTAATGCTAGGAGAATTAAGCATGCCCATATGTGACTCCACTGGAGGGGACAACTGACAGCATATACTTGGTTTCTACTCAACTTTACCCCAAGGAACTTTTCAATTTGCTGATTTTACTCTGTATGTTGTCACTGTAATAAACTATAAACTTGAATATAGCAGCTTTTCTGAGTCCTGTGAATTTGGCTAGCAAATCATCAAGCTGGAGGGTGGTCTTGGGAACTCTCAGAACAACAGGATTTCATATTCATGGATCCTTTTTCTACATCATTATTAAAATAGAATAAACCACCTACTTGACTCCAAATGCATAATTTCACCTCACATATCTCTCTTCCCTTGTACCTCCTGTTATTTTAGTCCATGTGCTAAATGAATCTAAGCAAGTCTGCTCCTCAGTCTGGTCAAGTAATATTTTTCCTTTTACTCAATATACAGAGGTAAGAAAACTGATCTGGACCTGCTTCATTGCTCTGCTAAGTTCCCTTTTCTTTGGGTAGTATCCTTTGGGATCAGATTTTGTGTATAGATAAGAGACTTTAGCTTGTCACGTGAACGTTATACACTAATTGGGCTTTAGTAGAACAATGAATGTAAAAAAACACGTCCTCAGAGAAGGAATAGAAAAGTGCTAGTTCCCTCTATATTATATTATACTACTATTTTCCTCTATATTATAATTCACTAGTAACTCCAAGAAGAGGAAGAAAAATTTGTAGGGGAATATATTTTCTTGAGTTCCCTGGCAGCTATGTCTTTAAATAATACCAAACCCTAAACCATTTTCTAAATTATCAAGCTTTCAAAAGCACCCCGATTTCTTGAAAAAAGGAATAATAGAGCTATTTAGTATTAACTAATGCCAATACATATGTTAACATCAGGAAAGCACTCCATTTCTCCTTTTCTTAATTTAATAGGCTGTGGGAACCAGTGACTTGATTTATCACAATCTTTTTTCTTCTTCAATCAGTAACTGCATGTGTCATTTGACATCCACTTCTTTCTTTATTTTTTCCATTTGCTTAATAATAATGCCGACTTTATAAGAATTCTATAACAAATAGTGCCATGCTTTATGGGAATGTTCTTCCTATTAGTCTGGATTTGATTATTGTTCTTTATTCTGATGATAAATTTTCTTGGAGGAAAAAGATAGGAAAGCCCAGAATAACCAGGGTATTAGTACATCTTCTATAGGGTGTAAGATAGGGATCCTCTTTCATTCTTTTGACTATTGATATCTAGTTCTTCCATGCCCATTTGTTGAAAAGACTATTTTGTCCCTGTTCAGAGGATTTGGGAGCTTTATCAAAAATCAGTTGGCCATAGATGTGGTGGTCTATTTCTGCACTCTCTATTCAATTCCATTGGTCAGTGCTTCTATCTTTGTGCCAGTACCATGCTGTTTTACCACTGTGGCTTTATAGTAGGTTTTAAAGTCAGGAAGTGTTAATCCTCCAACTTTGTTCTTCTTTTTTTAGGATGCTTTTAGCTATCTGGGGTTCTTTACATTCCAGATGAATTTGATAACTAACTTTCTAAGTCCTCAATGTAGTTTGGTGGAATTTTTATTTGTACTGTATTGAATCTGTAGAACAATTTGGGTAGAATTGACATCTTAGCTATATTTAGCCTTCCTATCCATGACAGGGAATGTCTTTCCACCTATTTAGATCTTCTTTGATTTCTTTTAGCAATGCTATATAGTTTTGTTTGTACAAGTCCTTTACAACCCTAGTTAGGTTCATTCCTAAATACTTGATTATTTAGTTGCTACTTTGATGGATTTTTTTTCCTTAACTGACTCCTTAGTTAGGTCTTGTGTATAGAAACATTACTGATTTTTGCACATTAATTTTATATCCTGCCACCTTGCTGAATTTGTTTATTAGCTCAAGTAACTCTACTGTAGATTTCTCAGAATCTTCCAAGTAAAGTATCATGTTATCTGTAAATAATGAAAATTTTAATTCTTCCCTTGCAATTTAGATGCCTTTTATTTCTTTGTCCTGCCTGATTGCTCTAGCTAGATTTTTGATGACTCTGATTGTTTTGTTGAGATCTTCTAAGTCTTCCTGAGTCAGTGTAGCTTATTTGTGTGTTTCTAGGAATTTTTCCACTTCATCTAAGTTGTCTATTTGTTGGAATATAGTTGTTCATAATATCCTCTTATGATTTCTTGCTAGTGGCCCATCAATTTTATTTATTTCCTGAAAGAACCAACTTTTGGTTTTAGTAATTCTTTCTATGGTTCTTTTGTTCTCCCATTCATTTATCTCTGCTTTAATTTTTGTTATTTCTTTTCTTCTATTTGCTTTGGGGTTAGTTTGCTGTTCTATCTCAAGTTACTCCAGGTAAGCAGTTAAGTCCTCTATTTTTGCTTTCTTATTTTTTAATATAAGCATTTAGGGCAATAAATTTCCCTCTCAACACAGACTTTATTGCATCCCATAAGTTCTGATAAGTTGTATTCTCATTTTCATTCATCTCCAGCTAGCCACTGATTTCTCTAGCAATTTCTTCTTTGACCCACTTGTTGTTTAAGAGTGTGCTATTTTAATCTCCACATATTTGTGAATGTTCTTGTTCTTTGGTGGTTACTGAGATCCAGCTTCATTCCATTGTGATCAGAGAAAGTGTTTTGAATAATTTCAATGTTTTTAAATTTATAGAAGACCTGTTTTGTTTCCCAGTATATGATCTATCCTTGAGAATGTTCCATGAGCACTAGAGAAGAATGCATATTCTTGTGTTAGGTGGTGCAATGACCTATATATGTCTATTAGGTCTAACTCATTTATCAAGTTGTTTAACTTCTCTATTTCCTTGTTGATCTTCTGCCTGGTTGTTCTGTCTATTGTGGTGTATTGAAGTCTCCTACTATTATTGTTGAAACATTTATCACTCTCTTCAGTTTTGCCAGTGTCTGTCTGTTAATATTAAAAATTATTACTGAAAAGGTATTTCTTGAATCCATCATCTTATATTTGGATTTTATCTGTCAGATCTATATATTCTTTTCCCTCTTTCTGTTTTTATCCTTTAAGTTACCCTTAGTGGTACTCTTCAATTCTGTGCCCTCTCTCTTCTGTCTTTTTTTCAACTTGCAGAACTCTCTTTAGTATTTCTTGTAGGGCTTGTCTCTTGTTGAAAAATTCTTTCAGGATTTGTTTGTCTGTGAAAATTTTAATCTTTCCCTCAGTTTTGAAGGACAGTTTGGCAGGTTACAGAATTTTTGGCTAGAAGTCTTTCTCTTTCAGAATCTTAAATATATCATACCACTGCCTTCTAACCTACCTGGTGCCAGTTGACTAGTCCAAACTCAGCCTTTTGTGGTTTGTTTGTATGTAGTAGATTGTTAGTTTCTTGCTGCTTTCAGAATTTTCTACTTCTCTTCAACATTTGACAGACTGATTAATATGTGTCTTGGGGAAGGCCTATTTGGATTTATTCAGTTTGTAGTTTGTTGGGGTTCTTTGACTTGTATGTATATCTTCTTTATAAGAGTTGGGAAGTGTTCCTCCATTACATCTTCATCTACTCTCCCTGTGCATTCCTATGGGCTCCAGGTTTCCACATCAGGCTCCAGTTTTCTGTTTCTCAGTTCCTCAGCTTTTGCACCAACCTATGTGGTGCAGAAGACTCTCCCAGGTCAGTTGTAATCCTGAATTGCCATCTCAGTGACCTCCTGTTCCTTCTTTTTTCTTGGAGCAGGGTGGAACTTGATCTACCCTATTCTACCATCTTCCCGGAACCTCTATTAGTGTATCTTGTGTGGGACCATTTCAAAGTTCTCTTTATATTTTCAGTTTGAATAACAGGCCCAAACAATCACTTTCAGTAGCATACATAGTAATTCAGGAGACACTGTGTATTTGTGACCGTTTCTCCTTGTGTTAATGTTTTTTTGTTTATTTTTTTTTATTCTAACTAGGATGTACTTAAAACAATCAATGATGGGAAAATATTAATTCTTATTTTCTTAATAAGTCATTTCTAGAAAAGCAAAAGTAATGTCAATCTCATTCAACAACAAGTGCTATCACTTACTAATTCTAACTCTCAGCAATGCTATTATAAATCTTCTACATTCACAAAACTTGTCAACCACTTGTCAACATTTGAAGAACTATACAGCCAGTTAATTATTGTTTCTTTTGGTGTTACTTTGATTCATATATTGAGTCATTCACCAGCAACTTTTCCTATTTTACTTATTTCCAATGAACAATGGCCAAATTTATAGATTGAATTTCATATAATTTTTAGGCCCACTTATTTCCTTTCTTTCAAAACCCAGAAGATATTACGTTATTTATATCAGCTAAAGTAGAGAATGAAGTAGTCTAATAAAGGAGATTATATATATATATACTGAAGCAAATTATAAATTGTACAGTTATTTAAATAATTAAAATAATAAAATCAGATAAGTTTATTTTATTTGAATCATTCTGTCTATAGTGCTTGTTTTAGCTTTTTAAACACATTAATCCCTGAATTTGAAAGACTCCTCAACTAAGACACCAAACCATTATACTTCAGTGGTCTAATGTGGTAACACCCACCTTCTTGTGGTGTTTATCATTAACATAGCAATAATTATAGTAATATTGAGCATTTATTTTTTTGTTTTCTTTAAAACCACACTTTGCTTACAACAATGGATGACATGCTTAAAATTTTCAAGTGAGAAAACTGAGGTCAAAAATATACATCTTGCTAGTAACAGAACTATGGTGCTAGGTCCAAGCCACTCAATTCTAGAGGGATCCATTTCAACCACTTCCCTATGCTCTCTTCCTATTTATTGCCAAATCCTATGCCTTCTTTCCATTCATTTCCAAATGAATGATTAACTTTCATAAGAAGAGTTTTAAAAAATAAAAATGTTCATTATATTTTTATGATAAAGCCATGGTCCCTTTATATTCTACAACACATTACTTATACTTTTCAGCTTAGCAATTCATGAATTCATTATTTTTATGCTTAGCAAAAAATATGTATCCAATATTCATCAACAGCTTAACCTGATTTAGGAAATTATTTAAATTATATTTTCTATCAAATTTTAATTATTTTTTCCATTTCCTTCTGCAATGTAATAATATGAAACAACAGTAAATGCTAACAATTAAATGTTCATTATGCACTAGGCACTGTTTTTTGTATTAACTTATTTAATTCTATTAATAGTTCTGTTTCTGGATGCTATTATAATTCTGTATCACAGAAGAGTATGACGAAGCAGAGAAGTTACCTAGGATAACTTAGCTAATAGAAGGAATAGGCCAGGTTTGAATTTAGTAAACCAAGTGACAGGTTCTGTTTTGTAGCACTTTCTTAATGTTCACAAAGTAGAGCAAGATACATAGAAAAGCAAGGAACTGAAGAAAATGAATTTTAAAATGTATTATTTTAAAGAAAAAGTTTATAATGGAAAGGTAGAATCTTATTTAGATTGTAAGGAAATAACTTTTGGTATCTCTTTGTGAAAAATGTTTATTTTTCCTTTGCATAATGTTTTACTTCAAAGTGATTAATTATCTGATCTAGTACATCATTAAGTTATTCTATTAAAATACCTGTTTTCATGAAATAAGATAAACTTTCTGACACTTTCTGAACAATCATTATATAGAATTACCTTTAAAATGCCTGAAATATGTGAACTATAATGAAAATCTTTACACTTAGACCATCTGTACCTTTTCTAGCATCTTGAATTATTTCTCAAAATTTTAATTGTAAGTTTCAGTGATGCTCTGTATTTATGAGCATCAATTTTCTTAGTCTTCTCACAAGTCTGCAACTGTGAGATGGCTACATTAAACTTTAATGCTTAAATTTCAGGAAAATGAAACTAATTATCTAACACTGACAATTAATTTATCAACTATATTCACTCTGAGCATTTTATTTGGTACTAGGAACAAAAGGAGAAGTTAAGCAAGAATAATATATCAGAAGAACTGACATAAACCAGTTTAGTACTTATTGTTTGTCAGAGAACAGGTTATGACTTAAATTTTTTATATCCTTTAAGTGATAAAGAAAGTGAAAATAAGTTCTTCTAATTTCTTTCATTTTGCAATGGTTTTTCCCTTTTCATAGGTTTTTGATGAAAAAAGTAGTACTTCTGAATGCTCTGGAGCTTCTTTTTAATGACACTGATGACACTGAGTTTGAAGGCTAAATGCTTGTTTACAAGTGTAGCTGTCTTGATTTGTTATAGAAACGCATTCAAATGTTCCATAGATATCACATATGAATTTGGGATTGATTAAGAAAATTGAAATTTCTTGTTTTTGATCAAGAAACAGTAAGACAAAAAATGTGCTGATGTATTATATATTAGTTATGCTATTTCATGTTATAAAGAAAAGAAAATAATATACCCATAAAGCTGGGAGTTTGTTGAATGTCTGAGTGTTAAAGAACCACATTAAAAGAATGTTAATACTAGTATATATCTACTTAAACATACACTCAAGCTCAAAAGCATTCATTTATTCACAAGCATGCACAAGCATTCATTCACTCACACAGGTTCATTCACTCACACACATTCATTAAAAAGTATTTCAATGCTTAACATCTGTCAGCCCTTGCAGCAGCTGCTAGGATGAAGGGTGAAGAAAATGGACATGATATTTCATTCTTTTGAGAAGAGGAAGCAGAGAAAACTACACAGTTAAATTTAATACTACAACTTTAATAAGTGCATATGCTTATTATATGTAATGCTAGTCTCAGTAGAGGGTATTGAGGAAAATATTTCTTGAAAAAGTAACTTTTGAAGCTGAGAGATATAACTAAGTGAATAAGAAAGAGGAGTCTTTGATGCCTAGTGGACACAATTACATCCAGTAGGAAAGGTTATCTTGGCATTTTGGAGAAAACAAAAGGAGGACACAGAAATGAGGGTGGTGAAATATGAAATGAGGATAGGATATTGGGCCTTATAAAGGAGTTAGGACTATATTCTAAGAAAAATGGAAAAAAAAGTATTAAAGGAATAGGATAAGTGGACAAGATCATTTTTACATTTGAAAATTAATTTTACCTACAGAGCTGAAATGGGTTGGAGGAAAGAAGTAAGGATGCTGGGGTGTACCCATAATTTAGTTGCTTTCTTCCTAGGGGTAGGGTGAGAGTAATTCTGATTAAAACAGTGTTATTGGAGAAGGATATAAATGGAAAGATTCCAGAGTTACCAATTAAACAAAATTGTCAGAACTGTGTAATAGCTTATATGGGATGGAACCCATAGGGTGAGTCAAGAACGATCTCAGGTTTTAGATTGTGACCAAAATAAATGATTTTCCTGTCAGAAGAAACTCTGGAAGAAGACCAGGTAGGGGCTGGTGAATGGCTGAGAATTTATGAGCCATACTATGTTTACTGAGTTGAAGTTTGTATGGATGTGAGGGCTATTGAAGAAGTTGGATATTGATAGATTTGGTAATCTCTGACAGGGATTGATGCCTTAATAAAGTAGTTAAAGAATTGATAAATTATTCATCTTCTCCAAATCACACCTTTACTCTGAAGCAATGTGCCTCAAAGCAAATCAATCAAATAAGAATTGTTAGGTGTATTTATCAAATTCTTTAATAGAAAAGTATACATGACTATTTTCACCAACCACCATTAAAACTAATGATTCAAGGAGACAGTGATATATTAATATATTTTTGGCTTTCTCAGAAGCTGAATGAAAATACATTGCAATTAATTATAGTGGATGTTTAGGTGTGTTATTACTAGCAACAATAATTATTATTTTTTT
>PVIY010058291.1:0-12516 GCA_004026745.1 Myrmecophaga tridactyla | reverse complement strand
AAAAAAAAAAACAATGGAAACCTACAATGGTAGATTTTGAGAGACAGAACATAGGATTAGTGAACTGGAGGACAGAACATCTGAAATCTGGCAAGAAAAAGAAAATATAGGGAAAAATGGAAAAATATGAGCAGGGACTCGGGGAATTGAAAGACAATATGAAGCACATGAATATACGTGTTGTGGGTGTCCCAGAATGAGAAAAGAAAGGAAAAGGAGGAGAAAAACTAATGGAGGCAAATTATCACTGAAAATTTCCCAACTCTTATGAAAGACTTAAAATTACAGACCCAAGAAGTGCAGTGTACCCCAAAGAGAATAGATCCAAATAGACATACTCCAAGACATTTACTAATCAGAATGTCAGAGGTCAAAGAGAAAGAGAGAATCTTGAAAGCAGCAAGAGAAAAGCAATCCATCACATACAAGGGAAGCCCAATAAGACTATGCACAGATCTCTCGGCAGAAACCATGGAGGCAAGAAGACAGTGGGATGTTACATTTAAATCACTAAAAGAGAAAAACTGCCAACCAAGAATTCTATATCCAGCAAAATTGTCCTTCAAAAATGAGGGAGATACTAAAACATTTTCAGACAAAAAAATCACTGAGAGAATTTGTGACCAAGAGACCAGCTCTGCAGGAAATACTAAAGGGAGCACTAGAGACAGATACAAAGACAAAAGAGAGAGGTGTGGAGAAGAGTGTAGAAAGGAAGACTATGAGTAAAGGTTAAAAGAAGGAAATTAGATATGACATATAAAATCCAAAAGGCAAAATGGTAGAAGAAAGTACTACCCATGCAGTAATAGCACTGAATGTTAATGGATTAAACTCTCCAATCAAAAGACATAGTCTGGCAGAATGGATTAAAAAACAGGACCCATCTATATGCTGTCTCTACTCAAAGGACATGAGGGCAAGGACACAAATGGACATTTACATGCCAATGTTTATAGCAGCATTATTTATAATTACCAAGAGATGGAAGCAGCCAAAATGTCCATCAACAGACGGTTGGCTAAACAAACTGTGGCATTTACATAAGATGGAATATTATGCAGCTGTAAGACAGAATAAAGTTATGAAGTATGTAACAGCATGAATGGACCTTAAGGACATTATGCTGAATGTGATTAGCCAGAAACAAAACGACAAATACTGTATGGTCTCACTGATATGAACTGACATTAGTGAATAAACTTGGAATATTTCGTTGGTAACAGAGACCATCAGGAGCTAGAAATAGGGTAAGATATTGGGTAATTGGAGCTGAAGGGATACAGATTGTGCAACAGGACTGAATATAAAAACTCAGAAATGGACAGCACAATATCACTTAACTGTAATACAATTATGTTAAAACACTGAATGAAGCAGCATATGAGAATGATAGAGGGAGGAGGGCTGGGGCTTAAATGAAATCAGAAAGAAAGATAGATGATAAAGATTGAGACAGTAAAATCTAGGATTGCCTAGAGTGTATAATGATAGTGACTAAATGCACAAATTTTAAAAATGTTTTTGCATGAGGAAGACAAAAGAATGTTATTACTGCAGTGTGCTGAAAATAGATGATAATTAATATTTAAAAATTTCAACTTATGTGTGAGACTAAAACAAAAAATGTGTATTTGGTACAAATTTATACTATGACTAGTGCATCTCCCGATATAACTTATATAGGTAGTTGGTTGAACAACATAAGTACGTGGAATTTTGTACAGGACATGAGATTTCGTTGGTTTGTCCAGGTGATGCCCTGATGAATCCCAGAGTGATTTGACAAGTGAGTGGAAAAGTATTTGCAAAGTCCCCTTCGGGGAATGGTGAGGATGGGGGAAAACTCAACTTCCCCAAGTTGAATTCTTGATATTCTCACGAGCAGCGTGGACAACCAAAGCTATAGGGTTAGCTCCCAGTCTTGGGATTTGTTCATAGGAAACTTAACCCCATAAAGGATAGGTCAAACCCACTTAAAATTTGGCCTACGAGTTACCCCCAAGAGAACCTCTTTTGTTGCTCAGATGTCGCCTCTCTTTCCAGCCAACACAGCAAGCAAACTCACCACCCTCCCCCTGTCTATGTGGGACATGACTCCCGGGGGTGTGGATCTTCCTGGCAACATGGGACAGAAATCCTAGAATGAGCTGAGATTCAGCATCAAGGGATTGAGAAAACCTTCTCGACCAAAAGGGGGAAGAGTGAAATGAGACAAAGTGTCAATGGCTGAGAGATTCCCAACAGAGTCAAGAGGTTATCCTGGAGGTTATTCCTATGCATTAAGTAGATATCACCTTGTCAACCAAGAAGTAATGGAGAGGCTGGAGGGAACTGCCTGAAAATGTAGAGCTGTGTTCCAGTAGCCATGTTTCTTGATGATGATTTTATAAGGATATAGCTTTCACAATGGACTGTGTGATTGTCAAAACCTTGTGTCTGATGCTCCTTTTACCTACCTTGTCAACAGATGAGTAGAACGTATGGAATAAAAATAAATAATAGGGGGAACAAATGTTAAAATAAATTTAGTTTGAAATGCTAGTGATCAATGAAAGGGAGGGGTAAGGGGTATGGTATGTAAAATTTTTTTCTGTTTTTGTTTTATTTTTCTGTTGTCTTTTTATTTCTTTTTCTGAATTGATGCAAATGTACTGGGAAATGATCATGATGATGAATATGCAACTATATGATGATATTGTGAATTGCTGAGTGTATGTGTTGGGAATATTTGTGTTTCTCTCGTGTAATTTTTTTAATTAATAAAAATTTTAAAAAAGCAATAAATTTCAAAGCACATCACAACAATTAGTTGCAGAACAGATTTCAGAGTTTGGTATGAATTAGAATTCCACCATTTTACATTTTTACTTCTAGCTGCTCTAAAGTACAGGAGATTAAAGGAAATACCAGTATAAAGATTCAGCACTCATTTGTTAAACACGACGTTCTCTGTATAACTCCACCGTCACCTTTATCTTTCTGCCACTCTTTAGGGGTATTTAGGCTATGGCCATTCTAACTTTTTCATATTGGGAGGGGCAGTTGATAATATGGGGTAGAGAGATGGAACTATCTGATGTTCTGGAGAGGCTGGGCCCTCAGCATTTCAGGACTTATCGTCCAGGGACCTATTTCGAGGTTATAGGCTTCAGGAAAGTTACCCTAGTGCATGGAAACTTGGTAGAATCTTATATAATGTTTTTTAGGATTGGTGAGATTGGTTTTGGTTGGGCGGCTGGCAAGTTATAATAGGTAGCAATGTCTAACCAAAGCTTGCTTAAGAGTGATCTCGAGTAGACTCTCAACTCTATTTGAACTCTCCCAACCACTGATACCTTATTTATACACTTTTCTTCCCCTCAGAATGAAATTGTTGACCCCATGGTGCCAGGGTTAGGCTCATCCCTGGGAGTCATCTCCCACCCCACCAGGGAGACTTTCACTCCTTGATGTCATGTCCCACGTAGGCTGGAGGGCAATGATTTCACTTGCAGGTTTGGGCTTAGAGAGAAGCCATATCTGAGCAATGAAAGAGGTTCTCCAGAAGTAACTCTTGCCTAAGAGCATATATACAGGCTAAGCTTCTCCACTACATACACAAGCTTCACAAGAGCAAGCCTCAAGATCATGGGCTTGACCTATTGATTTGGGTGTCCCTAATGTTTGACATACTATTGAGGGTTTCCACGTTGGTAAAGTTTAATAGTTCCATATTTTTTCTCCCATCCCTCAAGGGACCTTGCCACTACTTTTTAATTATCTGATTAATACACTCTGGGATTTATCCAGGCATTACATTAAGTGATATAGGATTCAAGTCCTTCATTCCTATTCTGGACTCCCTATATTTGGATTGTTCAAATGATCTATCCAGACAAGTTGAGTTAGATTATGTGCTACACAAAATTTACATTCTGGACAAAATAAAACTTTCTTCCTTTGGTCTCAAAGAATATATGAGGTTCTAAAATACAGAAAATGCCTTCCTTACTGCTGTATTCTGAATTACTTTAATCCTGACCCATCTTTTTTTTTTTTATCTCTAACAGGTTATACATATATAAAACAGCTTCTCAAAATCCAGAAATAACAACTACCACTCAGAACTAAAAGTGACTATAAGAGCTTACAATTGCTTTTGGTTTTTGAAAGGTATTTTGAAAGATATATAGAATTCAAGGTCGACTTTTTTCATTCAGTGCTTTAAAGGTATCACACTACTATACCTTGGATTGCATTATTTCTAATGAGAAGTTTTCAGTCCTTGCTTTGGAGTACTTTTTTCCATATTTCTTCTGCTTATGGTTCATTGAGATTTTGGGGTCTGAGTGTATAGTTTCAACCCAATTTGAAAATTTTTCATCTATGATTTTTTTCAAATATGTTTTCTATTATGGATTATGAAGCTGTATGATTAGATGCTTAAAAATATTTTGGTTTGTCACTTCCCTTTGATGAAGGGGGCTCTCTCTCCACCCTTCTCCTGTCCTTTTGGGACGCAAATTACACTTATATCGGGCTGTTGGATGGCATCCCCCAGTTCACTAATACTTTATATGTTCATTTTTTAGACTTTTTTTCTTTTCCATCTTTCATTTTGGATACTCCCATTGTCATGTTGTATACTTCACTTTTATTTCACAATGCATAATTTTCTCTTAATCCCATTCCGTGAATTTTTCATTTCCTACATTGTATTTTAATCTCCAATATAGAGTTTCCATCTCCCTCCTCTCTTTTCTTTCTACCCTTTCCTCTGTCAGGTAACATGAGCTCCACAATCATTCACCCCCTCTCTGTCCCAGTCTCTTCTTCTCAGTAATTTGGACAGACTTGCTGCTGATGTACAGGCTTCTTTCATTCTGTTAAATTTCTCAATTTGAAGGAAAATAACTGTTTTCTACCTCATTTTTATGGAATTAAAAATTCACAAATGTATACTATATGCCTTATATTTCCAAACCTTGTATCTCATCTACTAATTATAACTTGAAGACTCCTACCCAGTCACAATGTATATGTGTTTTATTGAATGCCCCATAGCACTTAGCACTGTATAAAGTTTCAGTAATAGGGAGAAATGCTGAGGAGTGTCTTGAAAATGAGATTGATTTTCTGATTGAAAGGATACGAGACACCAATAGTTTACAGAATTATAATAGTTGAGCAATGAAGTTCAGCCCATTGCCATTTCTCTTGACAAACACCCCCCCCCCACACACACACACATGTGACACACAAAATGTGAATGCCTTCCTCAGGACAAAGCTCTTGGGTTGAACTTTCTCACATGAAAACATATGATTGAGGATGGAGAATGAGTTAGAAGACATACAAAGTAAATTTCTTAGTTCCCTAAAGTATAACCTGAGACGAGACGCAGGGTCATACGATTTATTGAGGGAGTTGTCTTCACCATGGGGACCAGGAAGCAGCTAAGCAAGAATACTAGCTCAGGTGAAGTCTGGCCTTGGCCTGACTTATGTGGCAAGCGGCTCTGGGTCCTTGAGACAAAGTACAGTATAGATGTCTCCAAACAGCCAAGATCGTTAACTGGTAAAGGTCAGATGGACTAGCCCTTGGGGAAATGGATGCAGTGGCTTGTAAAAAGAAATGGAAAAATGAAAAAAGAAGAGGTTGGGAAGAGTTCAAGGTCATGTGCTACTCTAAAACAACTGTATGAGTAGAAAATACCCCTACATTTCAATTTTATGGCTGAAGTGTCACCATTCCATATGTTATCTATTAATTTAGAAAAAAATAACAGCTTTTATTTACTTGCTAACATAAAGTACTAATTTTGGTTTAATATCTGGAAACTATCTGCAAGTTCAGTGTTATTGAAAGGATTAACTGTTTGGCACAAAATAATTGTTTAATAAATAAGAATAATGAGAAATCAAAACAACAATAATACTGATCTTTATTGATTCCTTATTTATTTGCCAGATAATCTTCTAAAGTGTTTTATGTGTATTTTACTCATCAAATCATCCCATCAATTTATTACTATTTCCATTTCACATATAAGAAAAGGGAGTTCCAATGAGTGGAAGCAATTTGCCCAAGTCACATGAGCTATTAAATGGACTATCTGAGCTCTTAAATGCAGGCAGTATGAACTCGTTGAACAAGGTCTCAACTGAAATGAACAGAGGTGGGTTTCAGGCGTGGTTAGGGGACAACTTAATCTTGCTATGTATAGTAATTAGAATAAAATTGTGGTTACATTCTGGATAGTATTAAAAAGTTAAAAATAACTTAAAAACATTTGCCAGTGATTTTACCCAAAAGCCAAGGAGACCCTCTCTGATTACCGTGTGTCCCTCGTAGGCCCCCTACTCCTTCCCGGCTGTATTCCTCTCCGCGGACTCAGGATCCGGCGGGCTCACTTACAGGATGTGTCCATTTCTTGGTTGTTTGTGTTGCCCCCAAAGAACGCGAGGCTCCATGAGAGCGGTGAGTTTTTACTTCCGTTCAGTGCTGTGTTTCTCCTGCTTGGAAATATGCCTGGCACATAAAATACCAGCAGTTCATGTTTGCTGCATTAACGGATGAGTGAAGGAAAGGCGTGGAGGGGAGAAGTCTCTGAGTCCCGGGGCCGAGGCCGAGCAGCTGGGGAGTGACCGACCTCTCCACCTGCCCTGGCCACCCGGCTCAGGGCGCGCGGGCTCGGGCTGTTCCAACTGCAGGGGTTAGCAATCTTACGGCCTCGAGCGGACTGACATGGGAGTTTAATTGTTCTTCTACATACATCGTTCAAAATAGTGAGATGCCCCTGCAAACATCCTACTTTTCTTTTAAGCCATCGTGAGCTCGTCGCTCATTGACTCATCTTAACTCTCATGAAATCGATTACGAGATGAAGACGGTCAGCGCGGCGGACAGCGCGAATCCACGCACTGCCGCGCCCCAAACACCTGGCTCCAGGGTCCTGCAAAACAGCACCTGCAGGGGTGAGCGCCTCGCACCCCAGTCGCGTGACTCTTCGGCAGTGGTCTGTATTGAAATCGTCTAAGAATCTACTTTTTTTAAAAGAGCAAGGAATCGAGGCCCGCTGGGACTCGAACCCAGGGTGCCCTGTTTACGCGACCAGCGCTGAGCCGCACGGGCTGACTTCTGCGTGGGTTAAGTGAAGCGACGTGACATCTCGAACCGCGCCAAGGCCGGGGCGAGGTGCAGTCTCAGGGACGCAGGAGTGAAAACACCCGAAGGGCCTTCCTCGTGGCTCAGGGGAGAGCGTCACAGGGGGTCAAGGCTGGGCAGTGCGCAGCCACGAGCGTGAAAAGGATCACATACATACGCCGCAGCAGTTTAAAAGGAAGCAAACCGGACCTCTGGACTTCGGAGGAGGGCGGGAAGCTACAGCCGGTGGGCAGCAGGCAGTCGGCGTGGAGCTGCGCGTGGGCCTGGCTCTGCCCCCGGTGGTCCCGCCCCCGCGGCCCCGGGTCGCGGAGACGCTAGCGCCTCGCCCCCGGGGCCCCTAGGGCGCAGGGCGGAGGAGGGGGCGCGGAGGGCCCGCGGGGGATCGGCCCGCGTGGGGTGGCCGCTGGCGGGACCCGCCGTCCGGGCCGGGAGGACCGACCACCGCCCCAGGCGCGAACTGACGCCCCCGGTGAACTCGGAGGTGAGCGTCCGGAAGCCAGCGCGCCAGTCGGAGGCCGCCGGGAGTCCCCGCCCCACGCGGAGGCCGGCCACCGTCCAGGGCCCGAGGCTGGGGCCGCTTGCCGCCTTCTGCGCGGCGCCTGGGGAGGGGGTCCCGCGGCCCACCCCGCGCGCGGCCGTTGCACCCGAAACGGGGTCTGCGCGTCGGCACCGCCCTGCGGCGCTGGGGATCTGGAAGCCTCCCGCGGGGTGGCGTTTTCTAGCGTTCAGTGGGTTTTGCCCTCTGGCCGCTAGCCCGTGACCCCCGTGTGAACGGCCCAGGAAGCGGGGCTCGGGGCCCCCCCGGTCCTCGTGGACAGACAGCGCCCCAAACTAAACGCTGGTCTTAGCAGCTGCGAGGGGCCCATCGCGGGCCACGACCTTGAAGACGGAGCCCGGGTCAGGGGTCAGGGGTGGCTCTGATGTGGCCAGGTGGAGGGCGCGAAGCTGCGGACGAGCGAGCCGAAAGGAAGGAGGAAGGTAGCAGGCAGGGTTCGCGCGAGCTCAACTTCCGCACGTCTTCCGAACCTCGGAAATCCTCTGAAGTCATCTGCGTTTTTCTCTCCTCGTTTCCAAAGATAAATGGCGAAGTGGTCCAGGCCTTGGATGAAGATGCTCCTTTCCTGGGGCTAGGGGGTTAGAATCCCACTCCTGCCATTAAAAAAAAAGCTTTTTTGTTAGGTTTCCATAAATGTAGTGCGGAAGGAGCCCAGTTCCCACGTGTATCCACTTTCCTTGTGGTTAGCGCTTTGCATTAACGTGGTGGGACCTTCCTTACAACCCGCCAAGCAGTATTATTATAATTACTCTGCTAACCATAGTCCATAGTTTATATTAGTTTACTGTTTGTATCCTACAGTTCTATGGCTTTAAAAAAAATTTATTCTGGTAACATGTATACAACCTAAAATTTCCCATTTACCCACATTCACATACACAACTTGGTGGTGTTAATTACATCCACAATGTTGTGTTGCCATCACCACCATCCGATATCAAATCTTTTCCACCAGTCCAGTCAGAAACTCTGTCCCAATTAAGCATTGATCCCCATTCCCTACTCTTATCCAGGCCCCTGGAAACCTGTATTCTGGTTTCTGACCCTATAAATTTGCATATTCTATATATTTCATGTAACTGAGATCATACAATTTCTGTCCTTTTGTGTCTGGCTTATCCCAGTCAACGTGATGTCTTCAGGGTTCATTTATGTGGTAGCATACAACTGAACTTCACCCCTTTTTTGGCCCTGTAATATTCCGTTATATGTACATACGCATTTTCTTCATCCATTCATCTGTAATGGACATTTGGGCTGCTTCCACTTTTGGGCATCTTTGAACTTAGTGTACAAGTATTGAGTCTCTGCTTTCAATACTTAGGATACATACTTAGAAGTGGTATTGCCGGGTCAAATGGCAATTCTATGCTTTCTGAAGAACTGCTAAATTATTTTCCTCAGTAGCTGCACCATTTTACATTCCTACCGATAGTGAATGAGTTTTGCTGTTTTTCCGTATCCTCTCCAACTTGTAATTTTCCACTTTCCCTATAGCTGCCATTTTATTGGGTGTGAAATGTATCTCATGATGTGGTTTTTTAAATTTACATGGGCAGGCATCGGAAATCGAACCCGGGTCCTCTGGCATGGCAAGCAAGCATTCTTGCCTGCTGAGCCACTGTGGCCTGCCCACATGATGTGGTTTTGATTTCCCTAATGACTAATTATTTTAAGCATCTTTTTATGTGATTATTGGCCATTTATACATCTTCTTTGTGGAATGTTTATTGAAATATTTTGCCCATTCTTTAGTCGGGTTGTTTGTCTTTGTGTTGTTGAACTATAGGACTTTAAACATTCTGGCGTGGGCAATGGTGGCGCAATTCAGAGTTCTCACCTGACATGCCAGAGACCCAGGTTTGCTTCCCAGTGCCTGCATGTTTTTGTGAGAAGTCCTTTGATGCATAGAAGTTTTTTATTTTGATGTGGTCCTATTGATCTATTTTTTTCTCTTTTGTTCCTTATGCTTTTGGTGTAGTCTAAGAAATCACTGCTTGACACAAGATCCTGAAGATGTTTCTCTGTGTTTTCTACAAGCGGTTTTATAGTTTGGGTTCTAATATTAAGGTCTTTGATCCATTTCAGTCGATTGTATATGGTATGAAGTAAGGGTCCACCTTCATTCTTTTATGTATGGATATCCACCTCTCACAGCACCATTTGTTGAAGAGACTATTTGGTCCCCAATGAGTGGACTTAGCAACTTTGTAAAAAATCAGTTGGCCAAGATGCAAAGGTTTATTTCTGAACTCCTAATTCAATTTCAATGGTCTATAGGTCTGTCTTTGGGCCAGTATCCACTGGTTTTCAAGATAGTTTGGCTATTCAGGGCTCCTTGCCCTTCCATATAAAGTTGGTTGGTTGACTTTTCCATTTCTACAATGAGGGCTGTTGGAATTTTTATTGGGTTTATGTTGGACCTGTAAATCACTGTGTGTAGAATTGACATCTATTCAGCAATGTTTTGTAGTCCACTGTATACAAATCCTTTGCAGCTTGGATTGAATTTATTCCTATTGTTGCTATTGTAAATAGAATTGTTTTCTTGATTTCCACTTCAAATTCTTCATTATCAGCGTGTTGAAAGAGTACTTAATTTTTCCATGTTGCTCTTGTTTCCCACCTCTTTGTTGAAGTTGTTTATTAGCTCCAGCAGCTTTGTTGTGCATTTTCAGGATCTTTTATGTATAAGTATACGTCATTTTCAAATAGGAAAAGTTTTGCTTTGTCCTTTCCAACCTAGATGCCTTTTATTTCTTTTTTTCGCCTAATTGCTCTCGCTAGAATTCCAGTACAGTGTTAAATGACAGTGGTGACAGTGGGCATTCTTGTCTTGTATCTGATTCTAGGTGGAAAGCTTTCAGTCTTTCAAAATTGAGTATGATGTGAGGTGTGGGTTTTTCATTTATGCCCTTTATCATATTGAGAAAGTTTCCTTATAATCCTCTTTCAAAGTGTTTTTATCAAGAAGAAGTACAGGATTTTGTCAAATGCATTTTCTGAGTTACTTGAGATGATCATGTGGTTTTTTTCCCTTCACTCCTTTACTGTGGCATATTACATTATTTGATTTCTTATGTTGAACCAGGCTTGCATAGCTTGATTAGGGTGTATAATTCTTTTAATGTGCTGTGGAATTCAGGTTGCTAGTATTTTTAAAAGGCTTTTAAAATCTATATCCATAAAGAATAATGGTCTATAATTTTATTGTCTTGTATTATTTTAATCTGGCTTTAGTGTTTTCCTGTGTTAATCTGGCTCATAGAATAAGTTAGGAAGTGTACAATACTTTTCTTTTTTTGGAAGAATTTGAGCAAAATTGGTATTAATTCTTCTTGGAATGCTTGGTAAATTAACCAGTGAAGTCATCTGGTCCTGGGCTTTTCTTTGTTGTGAGATTTCTGATTATTGATTGGATTTCTTTACTTTTTATTGTTCTATTGAGATTTTTCTATTTCTTCTTGATTCAGTGTAGATGGTTTGTGTGTTTCTAGGATTCTGTGCACATCATCAGGTTATCTAATTTGTTGGCATCCAGTTGTTCATAGTGTCTACCTCTTATAATACTTTTTATTTCCGTGGAGTCAGTAGGATGGCTACTATTTTAAAAAGCAAGAAAAAGAAAATAAAAAGTTTTACCAAGGATGACAAGAAATTGGAACACCTATACATTGTTGGTAGGATTGTAAAATGGTGCAGCCACTGTGGAAATCAGTTCAGGAGTTCCTCAAAAAGTTGACCACAGAATGGCCATATGATCTGACCATCCCACTCCTTGGTATATACCCTGAAGAACTGAAATTGGGCGCTAGAACATATTTGTTCATCAGTGTTCATAGTGGCATCGTTCCCAATAGCCAAAATCTGGAAGCAGCCCATGTGTCCATCGACAGTGAATGAATAAGTAAAGGAACATTATTCAGTCATAAAAAGGAATAAAATTTTGATATGTTTTATAACATTGAACCTTGAAGACATCCATTCTGAGGGACGTAAGCCAGACAAAACAACAACAAATACTGTATGAACTTGCTTATATGAAGTACCTAGAAAAAGCAAATTCATAGAGACAGATGGTAGAGTACAGGTTCCCAGGGGCTGAGTTAGAGAATGGGGAAGTTACAGCTTAATGGGTACAGGGTTTCTGTTTGGTGGTAATGAATGTTGGTGAAGGTAGCACAATATTGTGAATGTAGCTAAGCAAACCGAATCTGACACTTGAAAGTGCTTAAAATGTAAAAGTTTGAATTGCATATATGTTACCACAATAAAAGTTAAAAAAAAAAGAAATTAGGGTTTTCTAACTGATTGACATAAATATTAGCCCCTGTGCCATGAGCTTTTTATAGAATTTTTTGTTATACATTTTATAGAAAAATTTACATAGATGAGATTGAAAGGGCTTATATAAGCATAATGCTTAATAAAGAGAATGCTAAATCTCTAGAAATTTAGATTTGTATTATCATAATAATGATAATGCTTTAAAATTTTCTGCCAAAGAATTATTGTTTATTACCTCCAAAAAGACAGACTCTGGTGATGCAAAGGAGATAGTGGAAAATCAGGAAATATTTGCAGATCATCTCAATTGATGCAGAAAAGGCATTTGACAAAATTCAGCATCCTTTCTCGTTGAAAACACTTCAAAGGATAGGAATAAAAGGGAATTTCCTCAACATGATAAACGGAATATATAAAAATCCCACAGCTAACATCATCCCCAATGGGGAAAAACTGAAAACTTTCCCCCTAAGTTCGGGAACAAGACAAGGATGTCCACTATCACCACTGTTATTCAACATTGC
>PVIY010058290.1:0-12513 GCA_004026745.1 Myrmecophaga tridactyla | reverse complement strand
ATCTCATTTGAACTATTGGTTTGTTCCTTTGACTGGGCCATATCTTCAATTTTCCTGGTGTGATTTGTCACTTTTTGCTGGCATCTAGACATTTAATTAACTTAATTAGTTTATTCTGGAGATTGCTTTCACTTATCTTACCTAGGGTTTTGTTGCTAGATGAGTTTGTTGTCTACCTGTTCTTTGACCTTCAGTTCAGCTTTTTCTGGGCCTCTAGCTTAAGTTTTGTTTAACAGAGGGTAATTTTTCAGTTCTTGTTTTCTTGTTTCTTGTCCTGCTTGTAAGGTGCCTTTTACCTCCCCACCCTTAGGAGGGTCTACATAGGTATTACAAACTCCAGCCGGGTTTTCCCCAACTAAACTGGCCTCCTATCAGGGGGAAGGAGTCACCTGCATCAGTTTTCCCTGAGGGTGTGACCCAGCAGGTTGAAAGACTTTCCTGTGAAGTCTCTGGGCTCTGTTTTTCTTACCCTGCCCAGTATGTGGTGCTTGTCTGCCTGCGGGTCCCACCAGCAAAAGATGTTGTGGCTCCTTTAACTTTGGAAGGCTCTCCCTGCTGGGGGCATGGTGGAGACAGAGGAGAGGTTGTAGGCTGGTTTTAATGGCTTCAAATTGCTAAGCCCTGGGGTCTGAGTTCCTTGAGAGAGGGATTCCACCTAAGTTGGGCTTCACCCCTCCTCTGGGGAAGGCAGAGGTGGGAGATAGCCCTGAAAGCAGTCTGTTTCTGCCTATGCCTGAGGCAGTTGCAGCCTGAGTAGTCCCATCACTGAATCCAGAGGCAGCCAAGCCTCTGTAGAAACAGCCACAAAACCCCCCATTTTGTCCCCTTTCTTCTTGCTTGGTTAGCCCAATAAGCGACCTCTGCCTTGACCAGTTTCGCGTGAGCTGGGGGCCTATTTTTAGTAGTCAGAATTTGTTTATTAATGCCACAATTGGTGCTTGATTGGACTCAGTCCCTGCTACTGTTAGAATCTCTTTCCTTTCCCTCTGGGAAGCCGCCTGTGGGGGAGGGTCGCCGGGTGCCGACAGCCGCGGCTTGGGGAACTCACGGTTCCAGAGACTCACAGTCGGTCCAGCTGGTCCAGACTGGGGTATGCTGTGTGTCCGGTCACTACCGTGGCTCCAGGGGCTGTTCTGTACTGTTTCTGGTTATTTAGTAGTTGTTCTGGAGGACGAACTAAAACGCGCACATTGCTAAGCCGCCATCTTGGCCCCCCGATTGATTTACTTCGGGAGTTGGTTTCTTTCAGTAGTCTAAGCCCCTGTGTTTGTGGGATGGTTGTACAGAAGGGACCAGGGTATGGGGTGGGGCCCTCAGTGTAGTGATTTGTTTTAGGGCAGGTATAGGCAGAGGTTGGGGATGTTACTCTGATGCTTGTGAATGTGAGCACCCAGTGGCCTGGGAGAATGTAGCTGTGCGGGTGCACCAGTCTGAGGGGAGTGCATAACCCTGGTGTGCATTGGTCTAAGGCACAGGGCTCTTTGTGCGCATGTGTAGAGCTGTGGATTGGGCATAGATGTGACCTGGTTGTGCAGGTCAGCACTTTCTCAGAGTTGGGAAATGTGGCTGAGGGCCATGCACATGTGCAGTTTTGGGACTGCTATAAAGTGTGGTTCCCAGAGCTGAATGATGTGATTGGGGGCCTGTGAACATGTGTGGGCCTAGGAGTGCTGTAAACTGATGCACTGAGCTTAGGAGTAGGGTGGGGTGAGGCTGTGCAACACTACGGGCAGGAGGCAGGGGTAGCCTGGGTATGGAGGTTAGTGCCTGCAGGCTTTATGTACTGGCAACAACCTGCAGGGACCAGAGAGGGGGAGGTAGTGCTCAGGAGGGGTGCAGGAGAGGTGGGTTGGGCTGCACTTGTGGTGGGGGAATGGGGCAGGTACATGCACTGGGGCCTGGTGGGGTGGGGGCACCTTTAGTGCAGGGAATGGGAGTGGGTGAAGGGGTTCAGGTATATGGGTTGTGGAGTGAGTAGCCAGTTACAGGGCTGTGCTGATGAGGGTAGCGTGCCCAAGGAATATGGCCTGGCTTACCTCCTAGTCCCCGGCTCCCATATGTGCACTGCCACGGGCTCCACACCTCTGCACCAGGCTCCAGCTTTCTGCCTCTCAGTTCCTCGGCCTCTGCAACCATGGTGCCCTATGAGGTGCAGAAGGCTCTCCCACATCAATTGTACTCCCAAATCACCACCTCAGTTACTTTCCTGTCCCTTCTCTAATGTTTCTTTGGAGCAGGGCTAATTTCAAGTCTCAAGCTACTCTATTCAGCCATCTTCCTGAAAGTCCCAAGCATAATAATTTTTTTGTTCATTTTATTAAACCTTATGGGTACATAATAATTATGTTCCAGAAAATGCAAATAAAGTAATAGTAAAAAAATAACAGACATAAAATGCTCCTCTAGTAAACCACAGACATTTTTTTTTGCAAGGGAAAATATAATTTCACTTTATTGGAGAGACATGGTTTCCTTGGAGTCATAAGGTATCCATAGGGAATATTAGGAACTGTATCAGTTGGGGGTATTAATCGTAAGTAACAGAATCTACTATAGCTAGTTTTCAGTAGAAATTGAATTTATTGAGAGAGATTAGATCAGAGAATTGAAACAAGCTCAAGATCAGCCTCCAGAAACAGTTCTTATAATTATGCTGTCTTAGCGTTCTCTAGAGAAATGGAATCAACAGGAGATATCTGTAAATATGAGATTTATAAATGTTTCATGCAACTATGAGGACACAAGGGTCCAAACTATGTAGGGAAGGCAGCAAGCTGGCAGCTCCAATGAAGGTCCTAAGAGGACTCCCCAGGAGAGGCTGTCTGGCTAAGGCAGAAAGAGATTCTCTTCTGAATTTTCCTTGAAAGCCTTCAGGTGATTAGATTAGATCACATGCTACTTATTATGGAAGACACTCCCCTTAGCCAACTGCAGATGTAATCAGCCATGGATGCAACCAATGTGCTCATGATTTAAGTCCATGAAATATTCTCACAGCAACAGATAGGCCAGTGCTTACTTGACGAGACAACCAGGTACCATCACCTGGCCAAGTTGACACATGAACCTGATTATCACATATGCAATAGAACTGGCCTAAGTAAGAAGCTACCACAGCCACTACCCATTTCAGAAAATGAATGAGCACCCCCCAACCTTCTTCCTCTTACAGTTTATCTCCAAAGTTAACTCCTACTTAGATGCATCTGATTCGCAAACCAAGGTTGCATTCCTACAGTTTACCAAGAGATTCTGAAAATCCAGTTTTTTGCAAACTACCCTGGGAAAGTGGACCTCACAACTTGGATAGTGGAGAATTATAAAATGGAGAGGGAGAGAGAGTTTAGAGTAAAGCATGGGGGCAGTGTGGCTTCCAAGATGGTCCCTATGATGTTTAGTCTCTGGTGTTATATCCATGATTAGTTATATGGCAAAAGGGATTTGCAGATGTTTTAAGACCACTAAATACTTTACCTCAGTTATCCTTTGATGGACTTGACCTAACCAGGCTTGGGCTCTTTCTGAGAAGAGATTTGAAGCCTGAGAGAGATTTTCCTGATAGCTTTGAAGACCCAGATGCCACGAGTCAGAGAGCTGCAAGGAAGTGATTTCTGCCAAAGACCACATGAGCTTGGAAGGGGACCCTAAGCTTTAGATGAGAGTCCAGTCCTAGGTGGCACCCTAACTAGCAGTATCATGAGACCCTGAGTAGTTTTGTCTTGTGTAGACTTCTGACCTACAGAACTGTGAAATAATAAATGGGTAAGGTTTTAAGTGACTAAGTTGATGGTAATTTGTTATGCATCAATAGGGAACTAATAGGCAACTACAAATGACAGATACACACTTCCCACTGATACCATGCACCAACTTTGGGATGGTCACATGATAAATAATCATGTTGAGTATATACATAAAGCAAGATAATTGTAGTAAAGTTGATCTATATATTCACTTAAAACATTTGTTAAATTCTGCCTAGATGTTGTGAAATAGTTACCATCAAGTAGAAATGGAGATTTAGAAATAAAAGAGAAAACAGTTATTTAACAATGTCTTTTTGTACTACAATGTATTACCAAAGTAAATTATCTAGGAGCTTATTATTCTGTTGAGATTTAATATGTTTGATTTTATAAAACCCACACTGAAAATATTTATCAGGAGGGAAGGGTATAAAAAAGGGAAAATGAGCAAACTAGAAACAAGGCTAATTGATTATACTATTATCAACCAGGAGGTTAAAAAGAAAATTAATCTTAGAATAGGAGTAAAAATGCTCCTTCTCTTCTCCCTTGGCAGTCTCTTCAATGACATCTAAGAAAAGAAGAGTGCAAGTCTAGAGAAGATAATAAAAACCTTTTCTTTTTATTGGTTGTAATCAGTTAGGTCGGTCTGTATCAATTTAAACAAGGAAATAGGTAAATGGTTTTGATATCCATCTGGCTTAAAGCCTAAAATGAAACAAATAAATTAATAATAACAAAACGTATAAACAGAATCGAGAAAGATTTTATGAGAAAGCTACGAGGAACCTCTATGTCACCTCATGGGCCTGAACTTCCTATCGACTTTCTATTTTATGACTTCCTTTGAGAATAGAATAATAATTGATGGCCATTGTTACTAAGCAGATCATATGAATGATAACTGTATCTTGAGATGTAAAATATCTGTGTATTCGCTCTCAGGAATGTATAATTAGGCTATCCAATATGGGGACCACTGGCAACACATGGTTATTGAGAACTCGAAACTTGACTAGACCAAATTGCTGTGTGCTATAAGTATAAATATGCACCAGGATTTTGAAATTTGGCACAGAAAAAAAGTCTCAATAATGTTTATGTTGATTACATGTTGGAATTTTAATATTTTTGGTATACCAGTTAAATGACATATACTTTAATAAAATTCATTTTGACTGTTTCTTTTTTACTTTTTTTAATGTGGAGTCTAGAAAAATTAACCTTTTACACATTTTATTTCTGTAGGACAATACACTATTCTGTAACATGTGATAATTCCAAATTTTTCTTTAAAGATTTGTTACCACCTGTGGAATTATGTCTTTCTCAGCTATATAAAGAAAAGTATATGACTTTTTCAATTACAAGTGATAGAAAATTTCCCTATTGATACAATTATCAAGACATCTATAGAGACCTTTTTATTCAAATCATTACTAAAGGATCTAGAAAGAAAAGCTCTATTAAATGTTGCTATTGTCAACCTATATGTGCAATTGTATAAACATTTTGAGAAGCAATGCCCCATGTATTTAGAATAAAATCTAACCTAGGAAGTAAAAAGGCTCTAATTTTCTTCCTCTAACTACTAGAATGCTTGTATATGACAACAGATGAGAGAACACCCCAGATAAATAGATTCAGCACCTTATTATTAAAGAAAATCCAATTGTCTATCAGAGGCTGTTTAACTTTTTAAGCCATAAAATGCTTTATTCAAATAAATATATATGAAAGCCTAATATATGAAAATGGGTATAAATGGGAGTTATGGTACGTGTGGAAATGTGAGCAGATGGCATCACACCCATTGTTCCTCTGACTTTTATTTCACTGGTATATTTTGAAGTGTCCTTTTTTCTCCATTTGCTGCCACCTCTTCTACTTTACCCCCAAATAGTAGCAAAAACCTGGGCTCCTATTAGCAAACAAATAAACAAAATGAAAACCATCCAACCCATAATGTTGAAAATCATGAACTCATAATTTATAAAAGGGATTACAGGAAAATATAAAATGATGAATATACTTTTTTTGACTTAGAGTTAAATTTATAAACCTTCGAGCAAGGTTTAAGCTCACCTTTCTAGAGTTTCACAATTCTCCTCTTGCTTAATATATTTGGGGAGACATAAATGTGCATCCAAAAAATAAATAAATAAAAGACTCTACGGGTCTGTTACCATTTTTAAAAAATATTTTTATTGAGAAATAGCCACACACATACACATACAGTCCAACCATATTATACAATCAGTGGCTCACAGTATCATCACATAGCTGTGTATTCTTCACTATGATCATTTTTAGAACATTGCATCACTCCAGAAAAAGAAATAAAAAGAAGAAAAAAGAACTCATATGTCCTGTACCCCCTGCCCCTCCCTCTCATTGACCCACAGTATTTCAGTCTACCCATTTTTACCCTTTATCTTCCCCTATTATTTAATTTTTCATCCCTTTTTTTTTTCACTCATCTGTCCATACCCTGGATAAAAGAAGTGTCAGACACAAGGTTTCCACAAAAGTCACATTGTAAATGTGACAATATGGTTGTACAGTCATATATATATATATAACTATATGATTATACAGTCTTCCTCAAGAATCAAGGCTACTACTGAAACACTTCAGGTACTTTTAATTAGCCACTCTAATACACCATGAACTAAAAAGGGCTATCTATATAATGCACAAGAATAACCTCTAGGATAACCTCTTGACTTTGTTTGAAATCTCTCAGCCACTGAAACTTTACTTTGTCTCATTTCTCTTTTCCCTTTTGGTTCAGAAGGCTTTCTCATTCCTAAATGCCTGGTCCTGTCTCATCCCAGGGAGTCAGGTCCCACATTGCAAGGGAAATTTACATCCCATGGAATCATGTCCCACATAGACGGAAGGGCAATGAGTATACCTGCCAAATTGGCTTAGAGAGAGAAGCTATGTCTGAGCAACAAAAGAAGTTCTTTGGAAATGATTCTTGACATAATTATCAGTAGGCTTAGCTTCTTCTTCGCAGGACTAAGCTCCAAATGGGCAAAACCCAACATTGAGGGCTCAGCCTATAGGTTTGGTTGTCCCCACTGCTTGCGAGAATATCAGGAGTTCTCCAGATGGGGAAGTTTAATATTATCTACCTTCTTCCCAGTCCCCCAAGGGGACTTTGAAAATACTTTTTATTCTCTGATCAAATTACTCTGACATATATCTGGGCATCACACTAACCTTTACAAACCAACAAGATCTCACGCCCTATTCAAGATTCAACGTAAGTGTGGTATTCACGTAAACTGAC
Organism: Myrmecophaga tridactyla; assembly: GCA_004026745.1. Classification (NCBI taxonomy): domain Eukaryota; kingdom Metazoa; phylum Chordata; class Mammalia; order Pilosa; family Myrmecophagidae; genus Myrmecophaga; species Myrmecophaga tridactyla. The sequence continues at coordinate 5,469 of PVIY010058290.1, read as the reverse complement.
CATACAAGTTAAATTAGATAATGTGCTACCCAAAATAGAAATTTTGCACCAAATGAAAATCTCTCCCTTTGGTCTTGCACAGAGGTTGAAGTTTGAAAATATGGGCCATATCATCCTTTACCTAGTATTCTGATTTACCTTAGTCCTATTCAAATCAGCTTCATTCATATCTCTAGAGGAAGTTTGATCACTTTTTCAGTGTTTTAAACTGTTCCTAAATGGGGTACTGCTGACTTTCATAGCTTCAGAACTCTAACTCTGAGTCTCAGGTGTCACATAAATACCCAAAGTTTCAGGGAATGGCCAGGTTATATGCAAATAGCTCAGTATCTCAGAATTTAGAACTAACCATTACAGCTCAGAAATAGATGTGACTGCTATATGAGCTTATAATCTAAGAACCTTTATAATAGGTCCCAACCTGATAACCCATGCTCGAGACTTCAATTCTTGGAGTCTGTATATTATAATTAATCCATGTGAGTGAGGCATGATAATATTTGTCTTTTTGTTTCTGACATTTTATTCGAGTGTCTTTAAGGTTCATTCACCTAGTTGTATGCCTCACAACTTCATTCCTTCTTGCAGCTGCTCAGTAGTTCATTCTATATAAATACCACAGTTCCTTCTTCCATTCATCAGTCCTTGTACCCTTAGGCCACCTCCATCCATTGCGAATCTCAAACACTGCTGCCAAAAATACCAGTGTGCAAATGTCCATTTGTGTCTCCACTCTCAGTTCCTCCAAGTATATACTGAGCAACAGGTTTGCAAGATCATATGGCAACCCCACCTCTAGCCTCCTGTGGAACCACCACACTGTCCTCCGGAGGGGCTTCACCACTCAGCTTCCCTACCAACCGTGAGTAGGCACATCTCTTTCTCCATATTTTCTCTAGCACTTGTGTCCCCCTGTTCTTTTTTTTTTTTGCATGGGCAGGCACTGGGAATTGAATCCGGGTCTCCAGCATGGCAGGTGAAAACTCTGCCTGCTAAGCCACCATGGCCCACCCTCTGTTCATTTTCAAACAATTTTATTCATACATATACAATCCAACCTGAATAAATAGACATGCTTTTCCCACCATAATGGTTTGAAGACATTTCCTTTTCTTCTGCATAGACTCCATGTCACACCCTCATTCTCCCTGCTTGTTGAGATTTAGTTTTGGCATAATGCCTTTGTTACACTCAGTGGAAGCATCTTACAATGTCAGTATTGACTGTAAACCCCAGCTTGCATTGATTGTACCTTTTCTTGTATACCATCCATTTTCAACCCCTTGCACTGTTGACATTCATTTGTTCTCCCTCATGCAAAAATGCTTCTATATTTGTACATTTAATCACCATCATTGTCCACTCTAGGCATTCCTAAGCCATACCATCTCAGTCATTATCTTCTATCTTTCCTTCTGGTGTCATATGTACCCCCTGCCCTTCTCCCTCAACCACACTCACATTCAGTGGACTTTTATTATTGTGCTACCATCAGGTAATGTTGTGCTATCCATTTCTAATTTTTTACAATTTGTCCCGTTGCACACTCTAAACTCCTTCAGCAGCAGTCTGTATTCCTTCAGAATGTTACTATTCTTAAAGTCTGGTCCTAAAAGCTCTAAAACTGACCCAGACATGGCTATGGAGCTAGAAAGATACAGAATAAGTGATTCATCCCTAGTAGTAGCTTTATTTTAAAATGTATCACCAAAAAAACCAAAAAATCTTTAAGCTGTAGATTATAATGTAATTTTCAAGACTATTTAAACTCTCCCCCACAAATGGAACAATATAGCTATCCAATTAATTTAGATGAATAAATATTATCTTTTAATTGATAATTAATATCTCATTAGCCTGACACAAGCTGGAGAACACTGTTCTTTGTTACTCAAGGTATATTTCTTGCTCTAAAATGATAAAATTTAGGAGATAGGGTGCATAATGGAAGAATAATTGTTCCAGAGGAGATGAGAATAACATGTAATCTTGTGAATTAATTCTGCCTGGGCTACGCTCCAGTATTTCAGAAGAACGATTATTACCAAAAGTCTACCAAACTACAGGAAAAAGAGCACACGTAATGCTGTACAACCCCACCAGGCACATCCGGGAATTTTGTCAGGACCCCACACATCTATTATTTTTCTTTCTAAATGGTAATTTTCATTAAAACATATACTGCAAATGAGTGTGAGAGGAAAAAGAAGCAGTGAACAAAATGTAGCAAAGAAACAGGGTTGTAGAAGCCACACAGAAAACAACTGTTGATAAATGTGAGAGTTCTGGTTCAGCTAAGGGCAATTTATTGTGCAGAAAAGATTATTCAGGATATTTTATTATTATCCGCTTATTAAAGTTACAGACGCTGAAACTGAATTCTTCCTTAAGGTTTTATGTTCTGATTATTACCCTATTTATAAATCTAGCAAATATTTACAAGCACTTGATAAGGGGGATTTGAGTAATACAAGTTGGTTCCCATTTATAATTTGGTACCCTAAATACCTGCAAATGTTGCAAGCATCATTTACAAATTTAATATATTTTCTTTCTTTTAAAGATAAAATGTCTGATTATAAACCCTTCCAAATACTTAATAATTTAGATAAATTAACTTTACTAACATGGTGAAATTTGAGTCCTCTTAATATCCTAATACTGAATCTAACATTAGTAATTTTTCCTAAATCAATTATTCAATTGCATACTTGAAGTTGGAATTATAAGACTATCTCTCTAATATACCATAGTTACTCAAACATTTCAAATTTATAAAATATTGATTTTGCACATATTCCTAACACAACAATATTAACGGTTCTGAATCTTTTGAACACTTTTATTCTTAATTCTAAATAGACCATAGTTAAATGATATTTCTCTTTGGGGAGAAAATTGCATTTTTAATTAATGTAGGTTACTTTGATCAGCTATTTTTTTGTATCATAATAGATTTATTGAGATATAATTCACCCATTTAAAGCATACAACTCAGTGCTTTTTTAGCATATTCACAAAATTGTGCAATTATCACCCAATCAATTTTAAAACATTTTCATTACTGCAAAACGAAACCCCACACCCATTAGCTTTCACTCTTCATTTCCCTCAATTAACCCAACAATAAGCAACCACTATTTTAACTTTTGTCTCTATGGATTTGCCTATTCTGGATATTTTATGTAAAGGATGCTTTATGATATGTGGTCCTTTTTAAAAAAATATTTTTATTGTGAACTCTTCACACACACACATTCCATACATGGTATACAATCAACGGCTCAAATGTCATCACATAGTTGTGTATTCATTACCATGATCATTTTTTAGAACATTTGCATCACTCCAGAAAAAAGAAAATAAGAAGAAAAACTCATCCATACCATACAACTTACCCCTCCCTATCATTTACCACAAATTTCAACCTACCTAATTTATTTAACCCTTTGACCCCCCATTATTTTTAAATTTTTTATCCATATTTTTTAACTCAACTGCCCATACTCTGGATAAAAGAAGCATCAGACACAAGGTTGTCACAATCACACAGTCACATTGTAAAGGTTCTATCTTTATACAATTATCTTCAAGAATCAAGGCTACTGGAACACAGCTCAAGTGTTTTAGGTACTTTCCTCCACTCACACTGATATAACATAAACTAGAAAGGGATATCTATATAATGCATAAGAATAACCTCCAGGAGAACCTCTCAACTCTATTTGAAATCTTTCAGCCACTGAAACGTTATTTTGTCTCATTTCTCTCTTCCCCCTTTTGGTCTAGGAGGTTTTCTCAATCCCTTAATGCTAGGTCCCAGCTCATCCTGGGATTTCTGTTCCATATTGCCTGGGAGATTTACACCCCTGGGAGTCATGACCCACATAGGAGGGAGAGCAGTGAGTTCACCTGCTGAGTTAGCTTAGAGAGTCCACATCTGAGCAATAAAGGAGGTTTTCTGGGGATGATTCTTAGGTCTAATTTTAAGTGGGCTTAACCTATCCTTTGCAGGAATAAGTTTCATAGGGGCGAACCCCAAGATCAAGGGCTCAGCCTATTGATTTGATTGTCCCCACTGCTTGTGAGAATATCAGAAATTCTCCAAATGGGGAAGTTAAATATTGCCCTCTTTCTCCCAAGTCCCCCAAAGGGACTTTCAAATACTTCTTTATTCACTGCCCAAAATTACTCTGGGATTTATTTGGGCATCACACTAATCTGGACAAGCCAACAAAATCTCAAACCCTATTCAAGAGTCCATGGACATATGGTGTTCAACAAGCTGACCATACAAGTTAAATTATTTAATGTGCTACCCAAAATATAAATTTTGCACCCAATAAAAATCTCTCCCTTTAGTCCCACACAGAAGTTGAAGTTTTTAAATATTTGGCTAGCCATTTTGACTGGAGTGAGATCTGCAATTTCAGGCATCAAGGGCAATTCTTCTCACCACCTACTATTAAGGAGGTTATTATTTGGGGAATTACCTTAACATGCTAGGGATTGCACAATGGCTGGAGATTTTGATAAAAGCTAATTTTCACCTTAACTTTTATAAACTCTACTTCTTACTGCTTACACCTTTACCACCCTTGTCCAAGACACCAATGGAATCTTTAAAATCACCTAGAGGGCCTGACACAATCTGGATACCCCATACTCCATTTTCTCTCTTATCTCATCTCCTGCTACTCTCTCCCTTATTCATCCATTCCAGCTTTATGAGTTTTCTTGCAGCTTCTGGTACTTTCCTACGTGTTCCTGCCTCAGGGTCTTTGCCCTGACTGTTCCCTTGGCTTGGAATACTCTTCTCCCAGATATTTATATGGTTTGCTTTCAACCACCTTCAGGTCTATAGTGGCTTGGAGCTGTGTACCCCAGAAAAACATGTTCTTAATCATAACCCATTCCTGTGGGTATGAACACATTGTAAAATAGAAACTTTTGTTGAGGTTACTTCAGTTAAATCAGGATGAGTTTTAATCCTATTGTTGGAGTCCTTTATAAGCAGAAATGAAGTTCAGACACATAGAGAGGAAGCCACAGGGAGTGGCCAGAAGCCAGAAGTCATCAAAACCTGGAAGAGAAAGAAGATAGGAGAAGCTGCCACATGACAGGAAAGCCAAGGATCAAGGCTAGCTGGCAGTGAGCTCCAGAATGCCACAGTCTTCTGAGAGGACACATTGCCTTGATGATGCCTTGATTTTGGACTTCTCCTAGCCTAAAAACCATGAACCAATAAATTCCCGTTGCTTAAGCCAACCCATTGCACGGTATTTGTTTTAGCAGTCAGAAAACTAAACAAGAACTTTGCTCAAATACTTTTTAAAGAAAGTCTCCTGACCACCTAATTTGTACCATATTGAAGACTGCAACTCTCTCCCCTACCCACCTACCATCCCTCATTCTCCTCCCTCTCAATATATATATATTTTTTTCATCTCATTCTGACATACTATATAT